>VXAU01006175.1:1192435-1212940 GCA_013399695.1 Formicarius rufipectus | reverse complement strand
AATTTTAATTTTATTATTTTAATACATTGTATTAAAAATGTAATTTTTAATTTTTCCATGCAACTTTATGGTAACTACTTTCCTGGATTCTTCTGAATTTTTAAAGCTGTATAAGTCTGTTATCCATGTTACAGTGATAGGGGTTTTAAATAGCAAGTTTCCCATTAAGTATTGAATAAAACAGGATGATTACAATCTAGTGATGATTGCTACAGAGCCTTGTAAGACTATGCCATTCAACAAAGAGTAATCAAATCACTGGCCTCTTGTTTCAGTTTTCAGTATGAACAGCTTCAAATGGCAAAGTTTTAACTACTATGTTGGTAAAAACTGAAGAACTGAATATATTTGGAATAGTTATAATCAACCAGCAGAGGATATCTACTGTAAAAGTCACTCCGACAAGCAAATTGTAAATAAAGGTAGCAAGCCTAAGCCCTATTAAAAATAATATTTTTGTTTTAATTTGTTTTTAAAAAAAGCAAAAACCCAACAAAAAAAACCCCTGCTGTGATTCAAATCATGCAGAAAAAGCATTTTAAAAGGAGAAAAGCAACTTTTCAGAGTGATGACTGAAACATAATTAGCAGTATCTATTTTGATTCAGAACTTGCCACCCATTCTTAAAGAACTGGAGATTACATACTAAATATAGTTAAGATCTAGTTTATTATTGGCTCATTTTATCCTTTCTGTTTACTCATTTTCATCAACTAACCATACAGTGAAAGTAAGCAATGCCATATGAACTCAAGGCCATATAAATTATCTCAAATATCAGTATTTTCAAGTTAATAATTGGTGGGGGGTGAGAAGGAAAAGAAATGGTATTTCCATTAAAAAAAATAAAATTAAACTGAATCTGAACTTAGTTGCAAAGCTTGGACTTGTGTGTAAGATGCTCTATAATACACAGAACTCTAATCCTCAGCCTAATTTTTACTTTAGTCCTTCAAGAGACCAAACTGCTAGCAACCTTTTTCAAGGAAAAAATTAATGGTTAAACACAGGTTAAGCACAGTAACATACAAAAATAATAAGAGTAAAAGAAGAGGTGAGTAGCAGTACTTGTGGAAGCTAAACAACTGTCAAAACAAGACTATTTTCCTGTTGTTACCTGGAAAGTGTAAAGTTCTCAAATGTATTTGCTCTTCAAGAATTTAATCTAGGAAGCAGACTGAATACTGAGGAATTGGAGTTTTAACTTCAAAGGGGAGCAGAACTGTCCTTTGATTTACAACTTAATCTAGTGGGAATGTCATACAAATTGTATTTGAGAAAGTGGTAAACATCAGTCTGCACAAAAAATCTGATGAATTAGTGAGTGAGCATTTACAGCTGAGAGCTTTACAACACAGATCACAACTGGTTTTATGTCCTAAGTATGTGACATGGGTAGAAGCACATCATCCTGTATTTCAGGATATAATTATACAAGGGATTTAAACAAAAAACAGAACAAAACCAAAAAACCCAACCAAATCAAAACAAACAAAAAAAATTAAAAAAAGAGCTGAAGGAAAAAAAAACAAAAAAACACTAAAAAAAGATATAAAACATTTAAGAGGATGTGTGCTAAAACAGTCCTCTTAAGTTATTCTGCAAACATTAAAAATTATTCTAGCTATGTGCAAAGTGAAACTTCTGCAAGCCAGTAATAAGATAAAATCACAGTCAGAAAAGATTAAAGTTGCTCAATACCTCATTCAATGAAGAGCTGTAAATTTACAGATAAGAATGAAAATTCTACTAATTCTTTATAAGCATCTACACAGAGATGATGGAGCTAAGGATAGAAACAGGGGAAATTTCACAGTTTATGCACTTCTACTGATTTTTGAAATTTGACCAAATTTGTCTTGAGTCTTAGCCAGAAAGTTTCTAAAGAGGATGGGTTTTTACAGAGATAATTGTCACTGAAAGTATTTATAAATTCCTAAAGTTTACATTAGCACAGCTTTAGAAAAAAAGAATCAAAACCAAACCAACTGCTAGGGGGAAAAAACCAATGCCAAGAGTGGGGATAACAGGAAACTGTTTTAAATTTGAAACATTAAACAGTGAAATCCTTTTTGTGTTTATAGAATTTTTGTCTTTAAGTTTTTTGGAAAAATTTAAATGACCACTTACATGCCTTCAACTGTGTCAAATCTAAAAAACAAAAAATACAAAGGCTTAGCTTAGCATGCTTAAATAAAACCACAAAACCAAAAAGCAATAATTAAAAAATTAAATTCATTAATAATAGATTCCTAAAGCTGATTATGTGCTCCCCAAAAAGCAAATTTTTCATACTGAAAGGAAAGACTTAGTTAAAGCTCACTATATTTATTTCAAATTCAGTTAGTTAACCACATGTCAATATTAACACAGGTTTCACGTACAGATGCTTTCAGCAATAGTGTTCCTACAATACCTAAAGCGATTTTAAATCTTTCAGTGACACGAAGAACCCCCTGCTTCACACAAGTTTTCAGAAATCAATGCCACCTCGAGGCTCATCCCTTCGCTCAGAACTCGTGGCCAGAGGAGGGCACTGTATTAACCCCTCGGGAATGCCGTGGCACAGCTGGAAGAGCATTTGGATCCCGCTGCCAGCAGAGGTCTCAGCTGCACAGTGCCCTCCTCTCCAGGGCACCGGGATGCTTCACCCCCCCGTGCCCGGCTCAGAGCTCACCATCCCCTCTTCCCCAGGGCACCGGGATACTTCATCCACCCATTGTGCCTGGCTCAGAGCTCACAGTGCCCTCCTCCCCAGGACACCGGGATGCTTCACCCACCGTGCCTGCCTCAGAGCATCGCTGATGCCACGGCAGGGGAAAAAAAGGGCTGAAAACAACTTCTGGTACTGAGTCTTACCCTCCTGTCAGATGGGCTTAACATGAGAATCATTTCATGACATTCACTAAAAGTAGAGGCAAAAGGAGCTAGAGGTAGTCTGGGACTAGCAGTCAAAAAGGCTGTGAGCACTGTGGATTTTGTTACCCTGTACTGAACAGATCAGTAGATGGGTAAGGCACACCTTTATGATGTACTGTATGACTTTCAATAAAAATAACATTTTACTTTTAAAGCCACTGAAGTTAGCAGCTTCATACAGCAAAGATTTCTCCAATTACAACATTTAAATTTTAAAGCAAACGCCAATTTTCTCAAATCACATAGTACATGTGTGAAATTACAACAAAGTTTAAAGAGACAAGTTGTCCACATATATGAAGACTACCCTTGACATTTTTTTAATGGTTGAGGTGATGTTGAAAATTTGAAAAATCAGACTAAACCTGAAATACAAAACCCCTACATAACCATGGAAAATATAAGCTCTGGACTGCTCTTAGGTTAATAAGTTCCTTTTAAAAAACAGCAGTTACAACAAATCAGAGATAAAATTATTAAGTGGACAGGGAAAAACTGTTTCAATTTATCTGCACAGTGTCATTAAAACTTGTGACTTCTATTTGTTTTCATGTCTGCATTTTTCTTCACAGAAATATGTTAACAGCTGCATGAAAACCTAAGAATCTAATGAGATCCTGAAAATACAGCTGTTTTAAAGTTACAGAAGGTCAATCCAGAACAGTTGCCAGCAGGAGACACATACTTTTGGAAAAGTACCTTCACCACTGCATGTGCATCTCCTCTTATGTCTACTCCCCCAGTTTGCAAAAAAACAGCAGCCTGGGAGTTCGCAGAGCCAGAGGCTGTATCTGTGTTTAACTGTGTGCCTGCAACACCACGAGACAGCATCAGAGCATGGCTCCCTTCTCACACACAGGATTTGGCTCCCACGACAGCAGCAGATTTCCAGAGGACAAGGCAAACACTGCCCCATTTTGAGACACAGACACTTCTTTCAAAAGGCAAGCAGGGCAAGCAGGCAGGCATAAAATTCCTGAGGGGAGGCACAGATAAACTGTTAAAATATGTTCATTCCCCTCAGCTTCCAGGAGGCACATGGTTATTAGGAAAATCCCTTCTGTGCTACTTTGACTAGTCTAGATTAAAAACTACAAAAAACCAGGCATGTTAAAGCTAAAAAAAAATGCTACAGCTCAACATATGGATCATGTAACAACACAAGAATAGCATCAGCTGCTTCTTAACTAGCACATGCATTCAAGAGTTTCATGTATTTACTTAAGTCACCCTATGTTTCAGGGAACAAAATCTTAGAAAAGGTTCAAAATATTCTTTCCAGGTTTGCAATAGGTCTTACCATCTTTCAGATGGTTGAATCAAATTAACTGTGATAATTTACTCATTCACTTGAAAAAAAAAACCAAAAAACAAAAAACACCAAACCAAAACCTAGTAGCAAAGAGCACGAGCTGTATTTATACATCTCCCAGCTGCAGTACTGCAATGTTCTGAGCAACAGGTTTCTAATGGAGAATATTCCAGAAGGCACATTCAGCTGAAAATGCTCAGGTGGGACAGCACAGTGATCTGAGGTGGCAGGAGATGCAAGACTAGCACACTTCAGAAAGCAGAGCAATTCTAGATCCTCTGAGTGGCAATTCTAGCTCAAAAGGATGTGTCTTAAAATGTTATCAGCCACTGACTGGGGCGGGGGGGTGAATGAAGATCACAAGAATAATTTTGAAATCGAATGGTAGATGCATTTTTGTATAAAATAACACCTTACTATGTCTGCAATATGGGAATAAAAAATAATTTAAAAAAAACCACTGTGGTATTATTTTTAAGTATGCAGAATAACCAGTGTTACTTGGATGAGGTAACAGACTGAGTTTGTAGATGCAGACTAACACAAATCTAAGCAGACAAAACAAAAAGCGGTGAAAGTGTTGTCACCAAAATGCAGATTCTTCAAAATCTAAGGAAAACATACGAAGATTTTGAAAGGTGTATAAACCCCCCCCCCACCTGGTATTAAACAACACACACAAATCTAAACAACTTCCTTTGCTATTCCAAGGACAATGGTGGAGAAAAAAAAAGGTTCATTTTTCAATACAGTAACAGCAAATAATAGTATAGTAAAAAGCAGAATAGTAGCAAGTTAGAAGTCCTGGAGGAAATCCAGAATCTTCTATTCTCACTACTGTTACTACATTATCACCTGACATACCTGCTCCATGCACTCAGAAGCCCTGAGATACAAGTCAGGGACAGGAAACAACAGTGACAGGTAGGAACCAGTGTTATGGATACACATATTTGAGAAGTAGTCTTTTTAAGACTTGACCTCACTATAACCTTTACCCAAACTCAAGTACACTTGTGAAAAGTTGACATAATTGACATAAACGATTACATTTTTTGTCAGCTGCTGAGCAGTGAAGTCTCATGTAGGCTCACATTAGATGCAACTAAATCATGTCCACTTAAATCTTTCCCTCATAGCCACATTCAAAGCATTAAGATAGTGTAGAACAGACTTTTCTTTAGTGAAAAATGGCTTTGTAGTTGTCATATGGATGGAAATTGCAGATATTTCCATCTAATTTCAGGAATCTTTTTCAGGAAGAACAAGCTGTAATTTTGCATACCATTTGATTGAGGAAATTTGTATTTAAATATGGTTAACAAGTGAAGACTATCACTAATTATTTAATGACTAATTACTGTTGATGCAATTGGTACATGCAGAGCAGGAGAAATACTTAAGAATGTAGCTGTTCTCAAATAGCAGTATACAATTCAGAATACAGTAGAGCCTACTTTTAAATCTTCCAATAACTTCATCATTGGCAAATAACTTGCTGTCAGAAGGAATTAAAATAATACAAGAGTTAAAAAAACCCCAGCAACAAAAGCCCCAAAATGCTGCATTGGAACTCTTCACTCACAAAAGATAAAGATGTTGCAATAATTTCCCTGACATGATAAGCAGCCATGTAAGTAGCAGGTCTGGATTTTCAAAGTTTCCAAACAAATATTAACCCATTCTTCTCAAAGACATCCCTAACACAGAGTATTGATCATTCAATGCAAAAAAACCAGTAATCCCAAACGTAGCATATACACCAAGACAAAAACACTAATGCACAAAAGCTTTGCAGAAACTACCAGTGAAATAAAACTGGAAGAGTAAATGTAAGGATTCTCTTCAGAACTGAACCTATGTAAAAGCCAGTTATTTAGCACATTAAGGTAAGCTAGTGGAAACCTTCATGAAAGAGAAGAAAACCCCAAATTATAAGTGAACAAGAGGCGTAGTGTTCAGACACAAGAAGCAGCAACTGACTGGAGGCTACTGACAAACAAAACCACCACTGCCTCTCCCCAAAGCCAAAAATCCCACCATTCACCAAACCAAGCAAGCAAAAAAGCAGAGTGAAAAGATTAAAGTTCAATACATCCTTAAGAGGAACTTACTTTGTTAGCTGCCCTTTATTTTTGTTGTTGTCGACACCGTTGTATGTAACAGCTGCCAGTTTTCTGCTTCTGTAGTTCTCATAATGTACGTTGTTAGTGACATCCTTCAGGTCCTGCATATGAGTCCTGTCAATAAGTGTAATTTATCAGAGGAGAGAAAAAAATCAGAACAAAATACCTCCTGAAAAATCATTCCATGTTCTTTTTGCAGATTGACTTCATTAAATTACATCCCTCCTCTAAGGTTCCATTCCCAGCAATGTTGCAATTCCAACATTCAAATCAGAGCTTGTCAAGACAACAAAGCCACAGAAATACCAGATTATTTTACATCAAACTATCTAAAGCTTGCAACATTCCAAAGACTAGCTTACAGGAGCAGTCTTTGGAAAATCTGAGTTCTTTGGGTGAACTTGCAAGTATTTGGTAAACAGATGTGAAAACTGTGTATTAATACTGTAGGAGAGGAGAAAAAGCACGTCAGAAGAGAAACAATGAGCCAGAACTTCCCAATTGCTCTCTCTTAAGTCCACAGAAGCTAAATGCAAAGTTCTAGACAAAGACACAAGCATTAGTTTCTTTTCATGATTTTTCATTGTCAGCCTGGAGAAAATCAAAACTGAACAATCAAACTAACAGTTGTTACAGCCAATAACTGGTGTGAGCACAGGACTTGGCACCCAGCACAACAAAGCACAGGCAGCCCTGCTCTAGACAACTGCAGCACTGCAAATATCTTAGAAAAATCTAAGTACACATCACTACAACTAAGTACACATCAGCACTAAAACAGCTCAGGTTCCTATGGCTTACCACAATTTTCACGAACAAGTAATCACAACACAGAACTATTAAAAAAAAATCCTTACCAATACCACTGCTTGCACATGTGGTTAAACAAAGTATCACAGAGTGTAAGATACTGTTTACATTTAAAAATGCAGGGATTAACATGAACTCAATCTCAAATCCTTTTTAGTCCAATATATGACTTCCCAATCTCTCAAACATACCAGACAATGTTAATGTTACCTGTGAGCTACCTACCTTATCAACATGTTCCTCAGAATTGTGAAGTCACAGTGTTCACCATTTTCAACTGCAAAAAAAAAGGTAAACTTTTGTTGAGATGCCAACCAAAATATGTGCCCTGAAGAGGTAAGATGTCATCCACCTACATTCATTCCAACATCAGATTACTTCCAGCCTTTCCCTACTCAAACATGAGTGTTAACAGAAGGAGAGCATTAACAATAAAACTATATTAAAGTATCCTACTAGCAGAGCTCCTATGCTCCCCTAAGCCATGCTGGCAAACTGTACTCTGAGTCAGTACAGCAGAGTAACTACCACAACAGAAACAGTTTTGCCAGTTGAACTAACTTTTTGATCCTTTGGAGGCCCTGCCAGTACAGCTGTATAAGGATCAGACACTCAGTGTAGACCCTAGTCTAGATCCAGCTATACCCAAAAGACTTTAACAGACAGAATTAACACAATCTATTTCCCCATTCCCCACTAAATGTGTTTCAGAAGCCTTCATTTTAATTTTAATGTGGTTTAGTTCTTTACTAACTAAGGAAAGGAAGGCTGTGTATTTAATTTGATGCACCTACCTACAGAACAAGAGAGAATGGGCAGCTGGCATTAGATGCCACCTACTCCACTGTGCCTATCATCCACTTAATGCAGAAGAGGCTCTTTCTGAGTGGCATTTCCCTGACAGACAATGAAATGACACTGGAGAAAACTTCACACCTCAGAATTCTGTGTGCAGACAGAGAGGGCAACACAGAAAGCTCTCAGCGAACACAAAAGAAAGGCACAAGGTCAGGTTCCACTGTGTTCCTGAAGTGAAGATGCACATTTTCATGGGAATGGTGAGGGAACAGGAAGAAGGAATTAAAACAGCCCAAGTAAGTTTAGTGAGTCCCACAGAAAGTGCAGAACATGGCCTCTCTGTGTGTTCACCTTGTATGTGCACTCCTGCATTATTTCATTCCATGGTTTTACAAACTGGTAAGTTCTGCTCAGATAGTAAATGAAGTCGTACTCCCCAAAAAAGCATCATTTCTGAGTACTCTGTCCTTAGCTGATGGACTGAAAGCACTTGAAGAGCTTCCTTTTAGTTAAGCTAGCTCTTCCCTTCCCAGAGTTGTACAATCATGAACGTGAAGCCTTTAAGAGATTTGTTTTAAAATAAAGAAAAGCAGCACCATTTTGTGCATCTCCAAATGCCAATGCAAGAGCCTTAAATAAAGCCTGACTCTCTCTGGTGCAGCTGGTTTTTGCTTTCTGCCAAACCTCATTTCCTGCCAGACACGCACTTCAAAGTGTTACAGCATTCCTCTTTAAAATATTGGTCCATACACTGCTTGTTGGTTGGGCTTTTTTTGGCTATTTTACACTACATCCAATTTACAGTTCATTGCCCTTGGAAGACAGAAATAATGAGCAGAAAGAATATTCTATTTAATATACACACACCACAAGGAAAAGTTCAATGATCATGAAGGAAGTTTAATGATTGTTTCACTGCAGAGTATGGTGTAAGTCATGCTGTGTGCCATTTGAAATAAGTGAGTGGCATTAAAGCACAAGAAATGGCTGCCAGAAGAACATGCAGTTGTCTTCAAGTCCCTATACCAGTAGAAAGTAAGTTTTAAATAAATTAAAAGTATTCTATTCATTACCAGGGATCTTCTCCAACAATTAAGACTTAGATGTTTTGGGAAAAAAGTTAATTCTTCCAGAAACCTTAAACTGAATTTATGATACATGAACTGGTCAAATAGCCATAATGTGTAAATCCTACAAAGAGGAATCTAACAAATACAGAGATTTTATATGAAGAAAATTAAGGTAAGGAAGCTACAAAACGGTTGTAATTTAAGTCATGCCATTACCTGTAGTAAATTACTACAGTTTTTACAACTCCTCATTGAGGAGTTTGCAAAGTTACACGTTGCTGAAATCTTTCCCTTGTTCCAGTATTATCACAATAACAAAAACAGTGCATTCATTACGTTTCCAGACCAAATAACACTGAAATTAAGCATTCCGAGCACTTCAGATATAATGGCTAGTAAGTTTTAAATGGCTAAAAACATACCAGGAGAAAGCCTTACCTTCTGCAACACCCCATGGGTACTGCCTTCCTCTAACTCTCTTGCCATTGACTTCAATGATCGTATTACTACCTACCACAGCAAGAGGTAAACGGTCCTACAAGATAAAGTATGACTTTAAAAATCAAAATTTCTACTGCCAAAAGATACTGAAAGCATGCCCATGTATGAACTTGATAGAAGCTAGTTCAGTGCTGTGCTGCTCATTCAAAGTGCAAGGATAGTGATGTTTACTGATCCCTGCCTGGTTTAATGACTTATATACACACACAGCCCCTTCTGAATTCCTTGTACTGTTGTATTCTGTAAATGCAGTCAAGAAACAGACGTTACTGTTACTTAGTAAGCTAAGCAACAGGCAAACCATTTCCTATTTACTTAATCACACAGTTAATTATTTACCAATTCATACTCCCACTGTCTACAAGGACTGCTACTTTGACTAGATCTTATATCCAGTTTTCAAAGGTTTAGCAAAGAACTACTTCAAGGTCTTGTTCTCAGCTGAACCAAGAATGTCTCCAGTGTAGCAACCAACAAAGCAGCCAAGAGCAGTTCAAGTGGCTGAAAGGAACTGAGTACAAAGCTAAGCATTTTAGACTTTTGTCTTTGCTTTTATCCTGCTCTTCTCTAGGCTTAGTCCCAGAACATCTTCTGTTTGTACTATTTGTGTTTATTTATCCTAGGTGATTCCCACAATTACAAAATAATTTAAAAGCTCTTGCAGGCTGTTAAAGCTACTGAACAAACAGAAACCAGGCTCGAGAAACACATAAAACATGCACTCTGACATAAAAGAACAAACTAAAAACATGAGTAAACTAAGAAAAAGCCTTTCAACAGCCTGACAGTCCTTTTGATTTTCTTTAGTCATTCATCTCCATTAAGGTTCCAGTATGTCAATCAGCCAGACAGATATTGGCTGCAATGCACATACTCTGTGCCACTGCACACCTCTGTCTGAAAGGCAACTCTGGCCTCCTTCAAAGCTCAGAACCAAGAAACATGTGGTAGGTGGATAAAAGTCAAATTGGCATGAAATAAAAAAGTGAACTTTAAGAATTCATTAAATGAGCATGTAATCCAGTGCTCTCACTCCAAATTTTAGCCATTCAAGGACTTAAACAGATGACTTATTAGTGTCATTCATTGCCTCTGCTGAGGAATGGTGACTATTAGGACAGCTTGGCATCTGAATTCTATCTCTACATACTGGTGGGCTCTTCAATAATGACAGAATGCTTTGCACACTCAACCCTCCCTGACCCTCCATAAGCAGTTTTTCAAAAGAAAATGAATTTACCTTTATCTTTTTAACAATCTTATTTTCTTCTTCATCATCTGTTTCTGGAAATTCATATATTTTGATTTTGTGTTCTTGGATTTCTTTCATTATCTAGAGAGAAAAGTGTTGTTTGAGAAATTCAAACTTTGCAATAACTCTATTTCTTGCTGCAATCTGATTTTCCCTCCTTTTGTTTGATATGTAAAATCCTTACATATTGAGGTGACTCACATCATAAAACTCACACATGTTTAACACCACCAGGTGACCCCAAGGGATTATTGCTGTGACCATCTCTCCTTAGCCAGGAGAAGGCAGGATCAGAGCCAGTGCTTCTCAGCTAACAGAGTATTATCCACCAATACAAGACAGCAAAAATTCATGGGACAAACAAGAGATTTACCCAAGTGGAAATTCTACCTGCATGTGCAAAAACTAATACAACACAACTTAAGTCCTCAGACCAGTCTTGTTATTGAGTCCCTTAAAAATATAAAATATTTTAATAGGTAACTGCAGGCACACTTCATCCCTTCGAGTTCCACAACAGCTACTGCTGTCACTCTTGTTCTCTTCTGTTTCTAGCACACCTGAGCATCAGTTGCTTCAAGCAGGATCACCTGCCTGTTTTAATAGAGCTTGTGACTGATGGACTGACTCAAGAAGTTGTGTTAAAACCCATTTGCAAGCACTAACGAAAATTTAAGATTTACTGACAGCATCATAAAAAAAAGAGACTGTACTGTTTTGGTGCTTCATTTTACTGAAGGGTATTTTTAAAAACAAGATGATTAGTTTTCCAGAGTTTTAGAATGGAAAAATATTAGACCATTTAGTTGACAGCTGCACTGCAGAGCCCTGGGGAGTATTTCTGGTTCATGGGGTTTCAGTCTTATAAGAATGTAAGTTTCCAATTCATGTAAAGACTTAGTTTCACATTTTGGTTTAGAAAGTCTCCCCTAATTTACATAGTCATTAATAAAGCCGCTTAAATATTTAGAAATACTATGTGTTCTACCATTTTTTCCTTTCATTTTGTCCTCTCATTTTTAGTTTTAAATCAAGACTTTTGCACTCACCACCTCTTAATGCCATCTTTTCAGAACCTGTGTTCTTCTAAACTAGGACACAGTTCAGTGAAGTAAATTTCCTGTCTTGTCCTGTTCTGAGCCCTCCCTATCCTGTTCATACAATACTACAAAGCTTGAAGCTACTTCCACTCTGACCACATAGCTGAAAAAAAACTATAACCCACTTATAGACACCAATACCAAACAGATACAGTGCCTTTGTATTTGTAGTATCAGTGGTATCAATATTAGAATTATGACACCATCTTTAAAATGCAATACCACAGCCCAAGACTGAACAGCTATACGATTCTCATCTACAACCTGAGGTATCTTGAAAAAATTCAGTGCCTCAACATGGAAGTGAATGCCACAACACAATCAATAATACTGTGATACTGTGTAAGCACCTTTTTTTTTAACACTATGTGTTAAAATTTTGTCAGGCACCTAAATCTTGAGAGCTCCTTTCCTCTCTTACTGATTTTTATCTCAGCAGTGCATTATTTCACTTGCCAAGAAACATACATCACTTGAAACCTCTTCCCCGGAGGACAGAAACAAGATTATTTCACCAAGAATTATAATTAAACCTAGAGATATAAATTACTTAGCTTTGCTGTCTCAAGTCATTGC
The DNA here is from genome assembly GCA_013399695.1 of Formicarius rufipectus. NCBI lineage: Eukaryota > Metazoa > Chordata > Aves > Passeriformes > Formicariidae > Formicarius > Formicarius rufipectus. Next base: position 1,200,476 of record VXAU01006175.1, on the reverse strand, counting down.
TTCAGGGTTTAAACTCTTCATTAGGTTACATCTCACCATTTCCAAGGGGATCAACTTAATAAATTATCCTATGTTGTAAATATTAATTTCCCAACTCACCTGTTTTTTAAACTGTTGGCATTCCTCAGGTGTAAGTGTGTCTGCTTTGGCAATAAGTGGAATTATATTCACTTTTTCATGCAGGCGCTTCATAAACTCTATATCCAAAGGCTTAAGTCTGAAAGACAGCATTAGAGCTTTGAAATTTAAATTAATTAAACAAGAATGTACAAATGATGAGATTTGTCCTGACAACTGCTCTGGAAGACACTGCTTTATGAGTGACAGAGGACTAAATGGAAGTCAAAAGGCTCCCTGCAACTACTAAAGGAAATCCCCTAAACTGTACCATACTAGAGGAATAAGTCATATTACTAGCAGTCATGAGACTTGCCTTAGCTGAAATTGCACTCATTTAAGCAAGTGATAAGAACTCTCCTCTGAAAGTAGCAAAGTTCGTGTCATTACCAGAAGATAATCCCATTTAAAGCCCAGCTGATAAGAGTTTACAAGCTGTGAATTATGCTTCGAGTTCCATGTTTATTAGTAATGCTTCCTCTTGAGAGCAGGCTGGGAGATATTTTTTTAAGAGCTTAGATTGCTGAAGACAGTATTTTCTGTGGCCTGTGTACAAATGAAGTAGAAATACCTCCTTTCTAAATTGCTATGCAGAACAAAGACAATTATGGAAGTGAATGACAACAACAAAAACTAAAACAACCACCATATGGGTATTGTGTGAGTGGGTGATTCACCATCAGTGTGGATCAAAGTGGTCACTATTTCCTGTTTGCTGAAGTAAAGCCAGAGAGGTTTTGATGCATTAATACTTCAGAATTATAGCAAGTTCAGTCAGGCTTAAAGGATTCACTTAAAGGATTTAATAAGATTACTTCTCATACAAAAGAAATTAGTATTAGGTACATTACAACCAGATTCATTTGGTACCCAAATTTAGCTGCTTCTCCAAACCATATATATATGAATGAAGAAAATGTTAAGGAACACAGGCTTAACTTCGTTTTAACATTTTCTACCTGCCACTGAATTCCTCAACTTTTCAACACATTTCCATTTAAAAGCTAACACTAATGCACATGCAGAATACAACTACTTTTTTGGTTATCCATTCACCTTCACATGCTTTCCCTCTACTTGCTTCAAGAATCACAGAATATTCCGAGTTGAGAAAAGCTATCCAGGGCAGCAACACCAGGCTGAAGGGCAAAATGAAAGTGCTCACCTCAAGGACTCGAGTTTACAGTGGAGACTGAGCAGGAAGGCTTTACATAAAGATCCCAGCAAGACAGAAAGATTATGCAATTCATTGTCACCCCATTCACTTACCTGAAAGGCCCCTCCCCTCTCTCCTCCTGCTCCCACACAAACTAATTCATCAGTTCAGATGTTTATGCGGACAACAGCTAAAAACAGCTATTTGCATTAAACGGAAGGACTTAACCTGCCATTTATTTTAAAATCTAAAGTCTAACAAGCGGGCTTTCACAAATGTATTAAGTCATAAAAACAAGCAGAAGCAAATTCACCCACAAGTGCTTCAATTTGGTGTAAATACAACCAAACCATGCATTAGAACGGGACAACTTGGCAGGTTAAAGGTGCTGCTGTCTGCACAGGACACAGGAGCAGAGCCTGCACGACCACAAAATGCAGGTAGGAAGGGAGCTATGTCCTTTTAGACAGGGCAGTGTGTTAAAAGAGGAAATGAACCCTTACAGCTGCACTACTTTTCTCTATTCATTTCCTTACTTAGATGACAATTTAAGCATTTATTCCAGTAATTGAAAAACACTATGCAAATTAGCATAACTTTACCCCTTTCCCCACACCCCCCAAGAATAATATGAAATACCTGGAATATGAATACAAGGAACATATTCTTACAGTTTTGGCCTCACAAATTTAGTGACCAAAACTTAGTTTATTGGAAAAATCAAGTTTTGATTTGGAAAGTTCTAACTGACAGAGGCAGTTGTGGGGGTAAGAAGTTTTTGAAGAATCATAACATTAGTTCAAAAAAGACTGAGTATCACAAGGAATAGATCATCCCTTTAAACTACATTTTGATTTTGCACACTAGAAAAACATGCCATAAATTCAATTGTTTCCATTAAAATCGATGTGCATGTTGAGTAAAACTGACATTATTAACATGCATGTTGAACAACAACAAAAAATATTTAATAAAGGCAAGTCTACATAAAGACTCCACCCTCCAACATTTCTTTCCAAATTTGGAAGTCTCTGTCCAGTTAAAAATCATTAGACACATTCCAAAGCTAGCTAGTCTAATAGTTAGAATTTTTACTGCCTAAGGAATATGATTCAAAAGTCTTCCATCACTCCCTTCAACAAGTTTTACTACTTCTGATCTATACAACAGAATAGGCTACTCATCACCTCCTGGTTTTGAAGATGTAACTTAATGTAACTTAAGAGTCTCAGACCAATTTAATCAGTTATACAGTGATAAGCAACTAATTTCAGACACAGTCAATCTGTATCTACTATACCCTAAAAATGCAGTTCCTCCTCTCTACCACTAGATAGAAGTCTGATCAAGTTAAAAACTAAGCAGGGCAGGAAAATCACACTCCTCAGGAAAAAACCTCCTCAGAATGCCTATACTGGAACTGTCACTAGACAAAATATTACATGCTGGGTGAATTAAAGCATGCTTACAAGAATGTAGGAAACTTCTCATCTTCAATTCATCATTCAAGTCAAAGGGAGGCAGGGAGAGCAGAAAGGAAAAATCTTGTTGCTTGAAATGTAAACCAGTTTCTCCTTCTAATGTGATCAAGACATACAGATCACAAACTTGGCACTCGTGAATGCCTGTGTAATTTTAATTGTTAGTAATTTTCTTGTTATGTAATTAATGTGCAATCATGTTTTCTGGTGTTTGGCTGGCTAATGTTTGACAAGGCAAAGCAAGCTTGTATTTGAAAATAAGCATGATCTGCAGGCCATTCAGAACATTCTATTTGGAACTTTACATAGCTAAGATTGACAAATTTGTATATTTCTCTGAGGTAAGAGACAGAAGAAGAAACACAAAACACGCTAATACAAACCCATGTCCTGAAGGAGCAATGAAGTATAAACAACACTGCACTCTATTATCTGGCATCTGACGTCTGTTCACTCGAGACTCTGCATTCAGGTAGTCCTCAAATTTACTGTCAATGTAGTCAATAACTGGCTGCCAGCTGCAGAGGATACATGAATAAAAACCTGTAAGTTACANGACTTTGTGAACATCTATTTCTTGGCAATTTCCCCATAGCTTGCCTTTTTTTAATTATTACTCCTTTTTTTTCTTTTTTAATTAGGATATTTCAACACTGCACTTCAAGAGAAGTGCAGCTCCTCAACATAAAACTGAGTTGCATAGCTCTAAAATGCAGAGTGTGAGTTCACTGGGAAAACCTTTCAAACACAATCACCATCATTGTAATCGAATTAAACAGAATCCTTAAGAACAGTAGCCAAAGGAACACGCTTCACTTGTCACATCCTGTGACAGCACAGGAGTCAGCTCTGCACGTGTGGACAAAGAGCCAAATGCACCACTCAGTTCAAAGGGAAAAGCTGACAATATTTCAATCAGGTGGTAACGGGACTCAGAATTACAGTACTTGAAAGTTTCCAGCTAACTGAAAAGTTCCAGAATGTTAATATTTGAACTGAATATTGAAGCCTGCATTTAAAAATGTGTCACAAGGTATTATATCTCACACACACAAAATGCAATTCAGAGTTATCATGGGAGAACATACAAAGAATGTCTTACCAATTACTGTTATCCACGGCATCTCCAAATCCTGGTGTGTCAACTATTGTAAGTAGTAACTGAACACCACCCTCTTTGATTAAAACTTTTGACTGCTCAACCTGTAAAAGGAATAAGGTAAGATTAAATTTTTAGCAATTTAGTCACCTATCTGAAATACTGGGAAAGACATGCCATGAATAAGAAGTCTGACAAAGAGTTGCTGACTTCTGCTTCAGAGGCATACTGGGTCTGTGTTTTGCTTATAAAATTCCAGTATTTTTATAATAATTGATCTTTTTAAAGGAAAAGGTCATTATTTTAAAAAAGTCAGTGAACTCTACATATATGTGGGATATCTCAATATTTTAATTCCTGATTAAATAGCAAAAACCTTAACCAGGTATTAAACTCGGTGAAATTGCCAGCTTTGGTCACTCCAAAGAAAATGCAACCTTTCAAAACTAATTCTCCCACCAAGCAACTTATATACTACATTTCAAGTCCTCTTAATGTATTCTTAAGAATACATTTATTCTTCTGCTAACATAATGCTTGGGAATGGAATCATTTAAAGTGATGGTTTCTTGTTACAAACAGATTGATATTGGAAAGTAATACAATCTAGCTGCAATCTGCTGAGCTAGACCTCATGTGACCATAATGGATTGGCTTCCTGTTAGCTCAGGTCACTGATGCAAACCTGGCTCAGGAGGCAACTGCATCAGCACTAGGCATGAAGCAAGATCTGGGTGTGGGAATTGATGCCTCCAGTTGTGACCACCCATCTGCAGCACAGCTCAGTCAGCTTGCAAGAACCATGTCATCAAACAGATTAAGCACGTCATGACAGAGAAAATCCAGGCTGAATAGCACAGGGACTGCTACCCCCTTCCTACTATCTCAGTAATAACTGATGATGCCAATGCCAGGTGTATCTGCCTGAGAAAGTGCATCAGTCAGTGTGATGCACTGAGGAATGACATGCTCAGCTTAGCATGTTGGCCTCTTTCCCATTGCTCACACATTTAATAATCATTTTTTCTCTGATATTAAAGCAATTCCAATTAAATCACTAGTGACAATGCTTTCTAGATATGAAGAAATCAACTGTGATCTGTGCCATTTATCTAGAGCCACACATGTTCTGGCACAGTGATGCCACCTTGTTGCTCACTGACTAACATTTCTTAAGCCTCCTGAACTCTAAAGGGGGAGAGAAAGTTCTATTTAATTGGGTGAACACCTGCAAGGACATTCACTAAGGATCTTTCAGAGAGAGCAGAAACTTGGATAATAAATCCTATTTGGATGGTCTTTTGACCAGTTCAAGATTTGAGAGAGATCATACCATTGTTTTTTAAGCTCTTGCACATCCCTAATTGTCATGTAAGTGAAACAGCCTCACAGCCACACCTGAGCATTGCTGCAAACCCTCTGCTGCAATTGCTGTTTATGTGATGCAATGTAAATTCACAAGATAAATTGACATCGTGCACAAAGTCAAACTAAATCCCTCTTGCACAAGTAAAACACTCATTCTATTTCAGAAGAGAATATACAAACACAAAACAGTACCTAACGGCAAAGAAAGCTTTGTATTTCACCTCTGAGTATGCAGGATGCTATTTTTATCTACTCACCAGTAGGAATACTACCCAAGTCAGTTCAGTCCCTTTCATGTTCTCAAAAAATTAAACTCAGCTACACTGTGGTTGCCTACAGCATACAGTCATCATGAGCTGGTTCCTCACATAACAAAAAGACAAGGGGAAAAAAAAAAAAATCACTAAGGCACATTCAGGAAACAAGAGTCTCTAATATTGGGCTTCCAGAATGCTAGTCAGACAAGAATCCACATTGTGTTGGACTTCAAGGCCACCCAATTCAGACTCCTACTTGAGCAGGCTTTACTGCAGGCCAGGTAGGTGTAAAACAACTAGAAATTAAAACAAAACAAAACAAACAAACAAAACAACAACAACAAAAAACCAACAACCAAAAAACCAAAAACACAACAAAACAAACAAAAAAACCCAAAACAAACAAACAAAAAACCAAACAAACAAAAAAACACCAACCAACCAACAAAAAACCCATGTACACACCAGTGTAAGACACCAACAAGTTACTCTTTCACAACTGTTATCCTTCTAAAGTGTCCAGTTCAAACCTAGGAACACACACAGTGCTTTATAAATTTGTATTTCCCCCTCCTCAGGAGTTCTACAGATAAATTTTATTGTACACAATCAATGCCAGAACCCAAGACAGTAATCCCCAGCCACAGTCAACTCAGCCAAGCGTTCACTACTCACAAGCTTTAGCATACAGGAGATTAACTTCTGATTCCTTGCATTCTTTTTGCTATCTTGCATATAGTAACCACATAGCCCTCCTACCACCAGGCCCTCTCAAAGTGTAAGAAACCCAAAACACTTCCAAAATACCAGAGATGAAAATGTTAAGGGATGTATCCTTGCCAAGTGCTACAGTGTATCAGCTTTATTCTCCAGCACAAAAATTCCCAGCAAGAGCCATTAAATTATTATGCACTGCAGATGGAATGCTTCTGCAAAAGGAGCAATTAATAAAATATTATCTTGAACACATGTTGATAACAAAAGACAACAAAGGTCAGGAGATCCTCAGAAATGCCACGTCCAACATTTTCCCTGATTCTGTATGCGTGTAAAATGTATATGTGGTTGAATTTGTGAAATCAGCTTCTGACAAATGGTCTGCAGTAGCTGAATCTCTGCAGGCAGTGCAGAGGGTGGTGAGGATTTAGATATTTTTCCTTACTTTTCGTAAGTTCATGTAGGTATCTTGCTATCAGAGCAAGGTTTTCAAAAACCTACAGAACAAGAACTATGAGCTGCTCAAATTAAATGTCCCGTGCTTGTGACGTGGACAATCAGATCACATCCATCATATACTGTAAGCAGTAGATTCTGCTGGTAGGAGGCAGCACACGAAGAACCTGCCACAAAACCTCTGAAAAGTTGCATTTCTCTAACCCAAATGGATTTGTCCATATACGGTCAAAGGCACAGAAAGCAGCAACATCTGGAAAAGATCCAGAAAAATCACTCTAAACTAGTGTCATTCATACTGAAGCATCCAACTGCATCCCATCATTTGATTTACAAGTATTCCCAAGAGATTCATGGAAAACATTAGTTCAAGTCTTGGAATTTGAAACTTTTTAAGAAAAGTTTCCTCCAAACAGCCCTTTTCCCATGCACTCCACTCAGCTGGGTCACACGGGTCTCCTTGGCAGCTCCTGCACAGCCTTCACGACCTGCTGCTTGTTGGAGCTCTCCTGCTTTTCACTGGATTAAATATTCCTTTACCATACTCGATTTCAGACAGACAAATAATGATCAGAGAATACATATTTCATCGCCCAGTTTCCTTTGAATTAATCCAACTTCAAATCATTTAGCATTAACTGGTTTTCTGTGTTTTCCATTAAATTAACACAAAGGACCTGCCTCTCGAGCCACAGTGGCTTTCCAGTCCAAATAACAGTTTGTCTCTATGAGAGCGCCTCTTACACAAATCCTGGTTAGTAAGTTATTCCCATTATATGAGAGGAGGTGATAAAATCAAGGTTTGCAGATGCTCTGGTGGTCTGTCTCATCTATACTTCACAAAACCCTTTCAAATCCTCAACATAAAAAGGTTTTCACCAGCAAAGTGTACAAACCCAATGGATCCAAACAGCAGATCCAGCTCTCTTTATTTTAATATTTGACCCCCATCATACACAGTTGCTAGCACACACAATTTAAGGTTGTGGGGGGGAAACAATTTTATCCTCACTTACACACTGACCCTGAAACTAAGATAGTTTCACTTTCCTTCTTAAAATGCTACAACTTAATGATTTTTCATTCATCCCAAATAACTGAAAGCACAGAAATGTTGCACTGCAAGTGTACTAAAAAAAAAAATACTTAGACTAAGCAGTGGTTTCTAAAGGGGAAGATAGTCTTTAAATCTATTTCATTCAAATTATATTATTTCCTAAGTCATGTGAGATCCCAATTCACTACTGAAAACAGTTTTGGCTAGCTCTCAGCCACCCTCAACCTTTAGCCCACGCACGCAATGGCTTTTCAACCTGGACTCTGTTCATGCCCTTTGTTCCCCTCTCCAGCTTTACCTTAAAAAAAAAAATAAAATTAAGTGAAGCTTCCT
>VXAU01006175.1:1167126-1192390 GCA_013399695.1 Formicarius rufipectus | reverse complement strand
GGGAGGGGGGGGGGTTATTCAACCAGTAAATTAATAAAAATAACCCCCCCTCTGAAGGTCGGGATGATCACCTGATCTTGTCACATAACAGATGAATGTACTTAAAATCCAGAAACTCCACACAGAATTTTTATTTTATTTAATTTTTTTTACACTGATATACCTTTAACTAGTGTGCGAGTGAGTTATCTTTGAAAGATGTCTTGGGCTTGATTTTTTTTCTTTGGTTGGTTGGGGTTTTTTAGCTTCTACTAAATCCATGTGTAATCATCGGTAACAAGATCACATTACATCTTTCTTCCAATTAAAAAAGTCACCTTTCTAGTTAGTTTTCCAACAGCCATTGATTATTGCAGTAATAAGTATATTCTACCAGAGCTTAACTATTTGCACACCTCTTCCATCCCACTTAGCACCTCTTTGAACGAGGTACATAAATTCAATCCTTCTAGTTCAAATAAAGCTGTGATGCCCGTGCTAAAAAGCTTGTAAGCCCATTTTGTAAGAGTCACTATGGTTTAACAATAAACTAATAAAATAGCCTAAGAGACTTAACCAAAGCTTAGAAAGTAACAATAGATTGTTAATAGAATTCAGGATGTTCAAAAGCTTTCCCCCAAATTAAAAAATTGATATTCTGCAATGAATGCATTTTGTAATAGTATTCAAGCTTTGATATTGAGTTATCTGACAAGCAATGCCATTTAAACTTCTCAACAGGAGCATAACTAACGTTTCCCAGTACTGTGGTAATTATCCTGTGTTCTGAGACTGGATTAAAACAAGTCTTACCCAAAACCCCAAGCAAAAAAAAAAAAAAAAAACCAAAAACCCAGAGGTCCCTCAAAACAGTAAGGTCCATGGATCATAGCACTGGAGTCCAGTTATTTGATTCCACTGAATAAAAAAGCACTCTAATCTTAACTTCTACGAGTTTAGCACCTTGCCTACCCTCCTAACTCAACACAGGCTTAATCACTTTGTGACAACTCTAACTGCCCAGTCACTTCAGCTGAGGTGATCTGAGACCTTCATTTTGCAGCTGCAGAAACTGTTGGAAAACAGCAATGGTGAGCACCCCCAATCCTCACCTGTATAAAGTTAGATAATCAAAAGTTATCTGCACCAAAATCTTAAACAAGTGCACAAACAGAGCTCGTGCATCCTTATTCAGCTGCTCAGCTGTGGAGGCAAAAAATACCCCACTGAAACGTTATGTTTTCCTAAACTACCCATAACACTATTATTTCTCAGTATCAGGTAATTGTTATTTTTAATAACCTTTTTATAATACAGAGAGCAAGCTCCTTTTCTTGGGAGAAAATATATTTGATCAGTAACAACTTATTGCACAAAACAAAGGGATCAACTTGAGTTTTCCAGTCTTTGACTAAATATTTCCTTTGCATTATACACTTGCAGGAACATAGTCTTTGACTATGAAGAGTAGTGCTTAAGGTTAGACAGGCTCACCCAAGTCCCTGATGCGTGTCACAGTAACAACTTCTACCAGGTACATGAGGTGCCACAAAGGACACAGACTGCAGAAGACTTGTGAATACTTTTACTGCCCAGGTCCTTGCACTTCTGTCAAATCCTTCTAACATATGGTCTGTAAAAGCCTGTCTTAAACAGTCAGGGCTTTCAATGCACATCTACGTATTTCTACAGATTTACTCACTATTTTAATTGACAATAAACACTACATTTTCAAAGAGGACTGCACAGATACGTGTTTTCTTACACAGAGGCACCCCACCAAACACTTCAGGACTCACACATTTGAACAGGCTACAAGTTTGAGAGACTGGAATTTTTGTTGCTAAGATACACTGAATATTTCTTAGTGGTTCACATCATAACAATGTATTTTGAAATATAGGTGCATATGTAACAATTGTATCACATTACATTACTAAGTTGCACTATCAGTTTGTATCTTTTTTCCCCCCAGACATACCTGTACAGTCTTTTTAATTCTGTGTGAAGGACCTGGATATTCTGGGGAATACAATTCTGTTAAGAATAATGAGTTGATTAATGTTGATTTTCCCAGTCCAGATTCACCTACAAGAAAACAGAACAGTCTCAGTAAAACCAGGAGTATCACATTAAGTATAAATATTTAGATCTACATTTCAAACACTCTTGAAACACAGTACCTGAAAACGTGCACTTCACTCTAAGACTTTGAGAATCCATCACCTTTTCCACTATCAAGGAAAACACTTTAAATCCAAGTGTCCCTGTTGCATTCTACAGACATTAATTTTTCTTATCACATTAAGTACTGAATGCATTTAGCACTTCATTGCTCCCATTAAAACACAGATGATATTACATTAAATTTTATAAACAAGCTATCTTTCTGGTATGACTTCTCACCATAATGCCAAAGCAGATTAAGTTATCTCCTTTATTTCAAATATTATTTGAGAGCCTTATAGTCAGAGAGGGGAGGAAAGAAAGTGGGAGAAAGAGCAAGATTAGTTTGGTCTAACTGCTAAACCCACAAGAGATAAAATGAAGTTTCACACTATGTGGTTTGCCTGGGAGTTTTATTGTTGTTGGGGCAGGGAAGGGGGACAGGATTTCAGGGGTTTTTTTTCATAATACGCTCAAGAGCAACAATAAGCCACAGCCTTGCTAAACAATCTGGAGACACTACTGCCATGACAATCCAAGCAAATGCAGTCACAATCCCCATAGCAAAGAGTATCTTCCATTTACAGCTCTACAGAGACAGGGTCAGATCAGCTACTTAGTACAGGATTTGAAAAGACACATCGTTTTGCTTAGTTTTTTTACTGTAAAGGAACTATTTCAACAACAATTCACAATGGCACGAGAACTAAGGAGAAAGGTATAAAACCATTATGCTTTCTCTCTGTTTAGGTTTCATATGCAGTCTGTCAGTACCCTGACCTGAAGAGAAACAGCCTCACAGAACTTTGCTTCAAGCTAATGAGTTTGGGGGCAGAGCACACACTTTCACTGAGGGAGGAGGAGGAGCTGCACTGCCCCCACACTTGAAAAGGAGAAACCTCATGCACTAATCGTTCCGTCCCCAGGAAATATTGTGTGGATTTAGTGACTGAGAAAGCTTCAAAGCCTGTCTTGGGGTAAATGCCCTGGGCGAATGGAAGAGTTAGAGAACAGAGAGGAGTTCCAAACGCCAGTAGAGCAGCCCCTGTCTCCACAGTAATAGCTGTCTCGAGTTCATACACAAACCAGCTTTTACACATGGAGCCATCTCGATTACAGCGGTGTAGCACACAGCCTCTCCAGCAGCGAACAGAGCAAGCTGATTAGCTATACTGTAAACGGATTAGCAGCTGATGAAACACTGCAAGCAGAGCTCCTGCCGGCTGTCTGCGCTATTAGCGGTGCCTGCTCCTCAAACCCCACCCTCTTCGACACAGAAACCAACCCGCGCTGCGAGCAGGGGCTGGCTACAACCAGAGAGATGGGCTGGGGCAGCCAAGGAAAAGGGAGGTACTCCAGTTACTCTCAAGTTAGCAATGCAGGGAACACTAACCACAACGGGACAGCTTTATGTAAACCAGGAGAACATGCTTGCTGACAAGCGTTTCATCACGATCCTATATATTTTGCCTTTTTCTGCGGCCAGATGCACTGGACACTTAGGAACTACGTAGTGAACACAGCACCTCAAAGGGTCTCGTTGTAAAGGACACATTTTCTACTATGTGATTGCAAAACCTTTAAGGGCAGGGTCAGCTGTAGCCAAGAAGCTTCTCTACTAAGTTCACAACAGAAAGAAGCTTCTGGAAAGCACAATTCTCCAATCTCAGATGCAGCCAGTTCGAAGCTCAACCTTCTCCGTGTCACAATCCCGTGCAAGCTGTACATATTTCAGTGAAACTGAAGGTTTTTATCCACTCTACTGAAGACCTCAAGAGGGTGGCTCTGACTTTGCAAGGTACAATTGATACCCCATCAGTGACTTGCTTTTTAACTTGACCATAACCCTGAAAAAGACTCCCTACTATCATATGGAAGAAAGATTTGTGCATCAGTTTCTACTTCAACAAAAAGAACTGTCCCTTCTCCCTCCTATGAGGGCTATTGCTGGTCTTAACATGGTAAAGAAATCTAAGTGGGATAACATTGAGAACAACCACTTCTCCTGAAAATCGGTGCTTGTTACGTCACCACAGAAATTCAACATATGGAAATAAGATTTTCAGCTTTGAAAGAATGTGCTGGAGAGCCAGCAGCTTGCCCTAGATGGCTCGTGCAGCTGTGGCACTCCATCTGGAGCAGTCCCTGAACTGCTGAAGCATTGCACAGAGAGATTCAGGGTTTGCTCCCCTGCTCACCCTCTGCCACCCTGAGAGCTGCAAGGAGGTAAAGGCAGTTTTGAGGTGAAATTAGTGAAAAAAACAAATATGCCAAGGATGTTTCTGTACCACCTTGTTCCCAAAGGTGCCCAGCTTCCCAGACATGTCTACCCATGCTAACTTTAATCAGCCAATGCAGATTATAACAGTTTAAACTGCTTAAATGCTACCAGTAATTGAATTTTCATCAATACACCAGTCCTGGATGCAGTTGTGCCTTAGAACATGTAAAGGTCAACAACTAAGATAAACAATAAAAGGCTATAAAATCAAATGAAACAATTACACTGAAACTGTAGATAAAAAAACAGAACTGGAACATTCAAATATTGTACTGTGGTGAGTAATGATGCTTCCACTGTAATAAAACAGGAATTTCTCTGCTGACTGCAGTGAAAGCAGAATTAAGAGAAGCCAAGTGTATCAATTCTAGCAGCCTTTTTGGACATATTAAAATATTCTGATCTTTGCCAGAAATATGGTAATGTGGACAACAAAATAAAAATCAAACCCAAAACGAATCACATAGAACATCATCACCCCTCCCCACTCCAAGTTTCTAAACAAACAGAAAAGTGAAAAAAAAAAAAAAGTCCCCAAACAAACAAACAAAATAACCCAAACAAAACGCTCTGTCCTTCCCACGTGGAACCTTGCTCAACCCAAATTCCTTCTGGAAAGGCTGGGAAATCATCTCTCAGGAATGGAACAGGCTATGAATATGACTAACAAAACCACAAGGGAGAAGGGAAAACAACTGAAATTTAATTTGCCTTAACACGAACAAAAAGATAACATGCCAAATGAAATGTACCCTCCCACTTGCAGTAAATGTTTAGGATGAGATTTTGCCCTTTGACCACTACATGAATTGGCAAAAAGATGCAACACAACACAACTTCTTCAGAAGGGATAACTTCCAGTCTCACTTAATGCATCATGTTGCAGTTAGATCCAGATGCCTAATTTAGAGTCATTTTTAGAAGTATACAATGTTGTGTTTAAAAAATAAAATCTTTTGTTTTGCAGGGTAATCCTAAATCGAAAAGGTAAGTTTTTGGGGTTTTTTTGTTTGTTATTCAGGTACTGCTTTTATCTTGTCCTTAATCTCCCACTAAATGGTCTACATTGGCTTCAAGCTCTACTGAATAAATACAATATTCTTTTTCATTATTTTGCATCTCATGTTTATCAGCAACTTAATTCAAAATGTTAACATTTTATCAAGCTGCTTTCATAGTCCCATTCAAATACACAGAGCTGGCCACTCTTGTTGGGAGAAATGAGTGTGTACTTTTACTAACATACTTCAAATCAGCCTTGTGAAGGAAAATCTTTAGTCAGCCCTTACAGGGCTAGCAAAAGTCCCAACTCTTCTCAAGTCCATGAATTTCCAAATGGCTGTACAAATACTGCAACTTCTCACACACGTGGGTTAACAATTATCTGTTAATTGTTAAAGATGACCATTGTCATCTTTATACAGATGGTCTACAGCACATCATTTAAAATTAGCCTTGGATAGCAAACTTTCTTCTGTGAAAAAAACACTAATCAAGTACTTCCCTTTCTTCCTACACAATGGAGACAAGCTGCAATATGAAAAGGTAGATCAAGGAAAAAAAAAAACCCACAAAACAAAAAACAACCAACACATTCAGGTTTTTTTCTTTTATGTCTCAAGTACATATATCTTAAATATATTACTGGAGGTCAAACAAGACCACTGGTAACACCAGAATGGTTTGCAAAAACCTTGGTAGTAGTATGCAGAATAACAGGAAAAGAAGTATGTACAGGGAATTAACAGTTAAAAAACTGGAACAATCATATGCATTCCATGTGAATGGAGGAGAGCAGTGCTCAGATAACAGAAAAAAAAAAAACCAAACGCAAAAACACTCCAACAAAACACACTCCACTAATTCAGGTGCTTCTCAACTGAGCTATATAAATCTTTCACCTTCATTTCTAAATCACTCCCTGTAAATGAACCAGAAATCCTAAACTATGATAACCAGTTAGAAAACCTACTCACAGCTACTGTTTTTTTTTCTTTTGTTCCCCTCCCTCCCCCCAGTTCAAATTCTATCAGTTCTTGTTATGAATTTATTACTGCAAAGCAACTCGGACTGCTGGCATCTCCTCTGGGTGATAATAGAAGTGACTTGTTATTCTTAATCTTAGTGATGCTTCTTTCACCATTCATTGCTGTGGCACACTGACAATGGGGCATATTTTCAGCCTCCTCCAACTCTGCAGCCTCTGCCATTCATACTCAAATATCAGCAACAAAAGTGGACAGGAAGTGCAGTCCAACCCAGCTTACAGCTTCATATGTTACCTCTGCTGGAGGCTGCTATTTCCTCATTCATATATTGCCTCTCAATACGGCATGACCTCCTCTAGCTACCACAAACTTCTGATAATTCAGGATCAGTTTTCTTCTATACTTTTTAGGATCTTGGTTTTTAAAAATCCAAGTCCTGAAAAGTATGACTTCCATTCTTAGATTTATGACTCCACGAGAGAGTTCATTAAACATACCAAATGATTGAGGTGACTAACCAGTATTTAACATTGTCTGTGTGCTGTCTCCGTGTTTTATTTCCTACTTCTTCATTAGAAGTTACTCTTGCAGAAATCACCAGAAGTTTTTCTTTACTTCACTAACAATTACTTGGCTACCTACCAGTAAAAGTATTTCATGCTTATGCTCCATGACAGAGAACTGCACCACTGGTAATGTGACCACTTATGCTACCTGGACTTAAGAATTTCAAGTTGCTTTCCCAAGCTCCACATGGGACTACAAGACTGCCAAAAAACCACCCACCTGCAAAGAAAATACTTCTGGCCATCACAGAGAGCAATACTTGAGTTAAATTGCCCAAGTGATACGCTTTATGTATCAACACCAAGAAGGTGACCCAGACTCTGCCACTGGAAACCATTAACTGGAAACCACAGGAACTGCAGATTCAGAAGATGCACTGACTGCCAACAACTCTGATGGCTGAGAGAAGGCAACTCATCCCAGTGGGACTTGCAGCTCATTAGAGACACCGGTTTTCTAATAATTGCACCATTTTTTGAAAGCTTCCACTGCATTCTAAATAGAAATCTGCATTTAGGGTTCCTTGATACAGTCAAACAGAAGCTGCAGTTGCTCTGCTGCTTTTTCAGAATTAAGATGTCCAACTAAATGTTCCTTCTGTGATGAAGTGCACTTCATAGTACATTTGATAGCCCCAAAGAGTTATTACAAAGGGTTCAAATTCAACAGAAAAATGCTGTACTTCCCCACAGCCTACATATACAGAATATTTATATCAAAGCATATTTTATTTTTAGCTAGTGAGCCAGGGTTTTTTCATGAAATTTTTCCATTTTATAAATTCTAATTATTGTGACAGTTGCTGCTCAAAATATAAATCCCATTAGTTTGATGCTGGTGACTCAAAGAGGGGCAAAAAGCTTGTCAGAAGACATAAAAAATAATGCATTTCAGCTTCTTTCATCCTTGTACAATTCACAGTTTTTGAGCACGACAGCACCTGCAGCTTTAATGCAAATGTGCAACGGCTTTGATGGCACCATAACACGCAGTTTTTATACAGTTTTGATACATTTCATATGCTTTTATATAGAAGGGAAGCTACATAAATCATCGAGCCTGAACTACACCCAATGGTATGAAGGAACCAGTCTCTGGCCGAGGGGGAATGATTCTCTGCCATGTCATTACAGACGACCACAAAAACGGAGACTACAAGATGCTTTTAATTTTAAGGCTGAATTTAGAAGGTTTCGTAAAGGCCAGTTCCTGTCTTCAGTGCTTTGCAAAACAAGCCAGCATTGTAGTGCACATGTAAGTAGATCCAAATGAAACCCCTCAGGAGGGGGGTGGGACCAGGACCATCCTGCTCCCCCATTATCTGTTCTTCCATGTAGGGCAGTGTCATGGGAAACCTTGGAAAAAGATCAACTTTGTATTTTATAGATATTTATGAAGAGAAGAAAGCCAAAGCTCCACCATTTCTCCACCATTTCACAACTTGAATTTGAAGCATAAATTATGGAAGCAACAAGTGTGAGAGCCACAGAGCTGCTCCAAGCAGGAAAGAGTAGTAGGGAAGTCCAGCAGCAATAAATTCACTTCTGCCTATCAGCAACTGCATCAACAAACTTTCAGCATTCTGGATACAGTAGGACAACTTAATCAATTTTCTTAAGAGTGAAATTTAAAGTGCAATAACTGAGGACAGACTCTTGGCACATAATTCTCATCACAGATGACATTTAAATAGTTCAGAAAAACCATTAGCAGGGAAGGGAAGTACTTTAGAAGAATATTGCAACAGATTCTACAGAACATTTTCCAAGCGCTATTGTTTACCCTCAAAGCAGAAGCAGGTCTAGCTTTCTTTAACTGACAGATCAAAATAGCCATGAAACAATGGCTTAACTTCACAGGTGACATTTTGGCTACTGCCAAGAGAAATGGTCCCCTACTCCCAGTCCAAATCCTGCACTAGAATTCATAATGAAGCATTATGAGACAAGGAGTGACCCAGCAACCTAGGGCTCTAGGGACTTTAGGACAGGAAAGTGAAGATGATACCAGACAGATGAGGCAAGTCAAATACTCTCCCCTCTTTGTGGAAACTAGTGTCAGTGTAAAAATCTGCATTTAAAACTAGACCTCTGCTCTGTCACAAAAGAATCACCAATAATTCAACAGTCAAAGAATTTATGGCACTTCATAAAGAAAATCACATGTGCTGTAATTGCATATACTGGCTTTGCTCCTGATAAACAGCATGTCTGCAAAGCAGCCATTTAAAATAGGACATGTTACCTAATCTAACATGAGGCAAAGGAAGCAATTTTTCAGCATTTTAGAAAAAAGCTTCAGCCCAGTAAAACCAGGAAACCAAGACCACACCTTTCTTTTTACTTTTAGTTGTTGAATATTACTACAGATGAAAAAAAAACACCACACCCCATGGCATTGATCCATTCCTATCTTGTATCAACAACAGCTGAAATGCAACAACCTGGGCTTCAGTAACCAAGTTTGCACAGAATTACAAGTCCACAATTAGGAGCTGCAGTCCAGGCCTGCCAAAATTACCTTGTTTTGTTCTCTGTGTTAGGGGAAATAAAAGTCCTGGGTCTGATTAAGCTGCAGCTGTACTGCAATGCAGTTTCAGAGACATTACAAGCAAGAAGAAGTTGTCAAAACTGACCTACGTGGAAAATCTGAGTGCACAAGCTCTCTGTGAAATAACTGGGTTAAAGAATTCAACTAGAAGCGAGAGAAGCTTCAGAGCTCCAGGACAACAAATCATCTATGGTTAAACCTCATAGCCAGGATATACCTCGAGTTTTCACAGGCTTTGACAGAGCCAAAATAATGAACCTTCACAACAGAAGAAAAAAGCCCCACATTGCTTCAAAAGCAAAGCAAGAGGAACAAAAAAAACTGATGTGAAAAATGCCAAAGGAGGATGCTCTGCTTAAGGCTAAGAAAGCAAACACCTGAGACCATCACTGCTTGGTCTGGAAGAATTAGGCACACAAAGAAAGCTGCAGAGCTAGACTTGCTCTCTGAAGGCAAATACAGTGATAAATGTAATTGATTCACTGTTTCTATGAATTCTTTTTAAAAAATGACATTACAGGAACGCAAATCTTTCTATGTTACTGTTGACAACCAGTTGTACAGCAGTACAAAATTTCAAACATTTGCTGCCTAAAGAATGAAAGGTGTACTAATGAACAGATCACAGATTAGTCACAGCAGGATCTCTCACAAAACCCACACAGCTATCTACATAGAAAAAAAGTGATTGGGTTTACTTAGTCTTTCATACTAAAATACTTGGTACAGATACAGGTCAACACCTCAAAGACTGTATAGCTTGCATTCTACTTAAAAATAAGAAAGTACTACACATGAGTTTGAGCAAAAAAGGTTAAGTGCTTTAAGGCAGCATGTTACTCAAAATCCCACCCAACTGATAGATCTGAGGCAAGAATATCACAGAAAATTTCAAAAGGACAAAACCCAACATTTTCATTTACACAGAGCTTAATGAGAAGAATACAATGAGCACCTGGATTGATTTAATCAACACTGCATCAGCTCTTCCCTGGAAAATTTACACATGAACAGAATAAAAACTACCGGAAGTAAGTACTGAGTACTTTTAAAATATCCCAGGTGAGACACTCTGCTATTAAGCAAATCCACAAAACTTTGTCAGAGGGCTGAACTTAGAGGATTTCTAGTGCTAATCAAAATTTCTTTCAATACTTTGTACTTTGTCTCGTGATGCCTTCTCTCCTCAATGTCCTTGGGAAGCACTTTTTATTGTGGGCAGAACAGAGGACAACTATGACATGACAAAGCTCTTCACTGGCACAAGTGGCAAGAGAAAGATACAGACAGCTAGACAGAATCCTGCAACTCTCCCCCAGTGACACGATTTTTGGGGGAGTAAGGAATGAAAAGTTAGGGCAATGTCATTTGCAAGTTCTTCGTATCTGGTATAGTGCTGGCCAAACAAGGAGCAAGAGCATTGCAGGGATGTGCTCTCCTGGATACACAGCTGCCACTTCTAAGCATCCTTGGCAAAATACACAAATTTGATACCTCAATTACTTGAGGGAGGGTACATGCTTTTGTTTCCATGAGACAGCTTCCACTGGAGCCACAAAAATAGCTATTTTGTCTCTAAAAAAAGGCTGATGTAGGCTGGAACAAGCTTGTGTTGTCACATCTACACCCTTTTTAATATGGTAAGAACTGTTTTATTTAAGTGCTAAGGCACTGCTTCCAAATTGCTGCCACCACTATTCAGTTTTCTAATAATTACTTAGAGGGAAACCGAGCTGCTTTTGTAGCCAACGACAGAGGCACCCATTCACAAAGCTGGATGGAAAAGGGACAGGTCTGAAGATAAGGGGACATCCTCAGACCTGTTTGTTGTGCTTGTTGTGTTTTGCAGTGGATGAGCCTGAAGGGCAGACACCAGAAATGGACCAGGGCTCCTGGAATTCCTGCCATTACAGAGGACAGAACAGAGCCAAGGACACAACCTGGTAAGTCATAGGCTTGTCCTTTCCAGAAGGTGAGGATGATATATAATGAGTTTAGTCCAAAGAAATACAAAACATAATTCTTTTTTTTTTTCTTTTTTCACATAAATTTTTAATTTTTAAACCATTCAGTCAAATGCAATGAAAAAAAAAAAAAGAAAAAAAACCCTAAAAACTTGACTTGGTAAATAATTGAAAATCTGACATGCTCGTTTTTGTCTCAATGCCTGCTGAGTTGCAGCTCTTGGCTTCTGCTCTGCCTGGCACTGAGGCAGCAGAAAAGTGGTCAATCAATAGTTGTCAACAGTCGGTTTCCTCTAAATTTGCAACTTTGTAGATATTCCAAAATGGCCAGTACTGTGTATCTCCAAGACCTGAAAAGAAATATCGCCATTTCTCCTCCCCTGCAGTGTAATTGTATTCCTTTAAAGAAGTCCTTTAATACAAAATATCACAAATTCTTACCTCATCTTCTGTTTAAATGTTTATGCTACTCTAAGGCTGAGTTTCACTGTGGACTTCAAAGTTACTTGCTTTTATAGTCTAGAAGAACATGAAAGAGTCTAGCAATTTCTACATTCTCCAAGTTAGAATACTATTTTGCAGTACTATGGATTTTTATCTGAAAATCTGAATTGAAGAAGTCTGATGTTGCTCTCCCACAGCAAAAATCTTCCCACTCCTCATGTGTCATCTTTAAAAACTCACTTGAGCAATTACCATACTCCTATTCAAGTTTCTTGTTCAAAGTGAGATATATATATATATTCCTCCTGAAATAGTAATCCTACTAACGAGAATATGAAAAAAATATTAAGCATCAGTGATGTATGGAAGTCCAAGTAAGACACATCTGGTTAACATGTAATTAATTATTTACAGTTTAGCAGATCTGAAAGCTCCCCTTTTGAGTAAAAACTTGGGGAGTCGTTTGAAAATGCATACAAAATAAGATTTGTACCTCACAAATGTTTCATTTGAAAACACACATTCTCATTTGGAAACACACAACTAATTTAAAGCCAAGACTGTGCTGAAGGATGTGACACTTATAAACATTGAAGTTGTCCTTTTAAAATCAGGAACAAATACTTGTCTTCATCCTGCACCACACTGGGCAGCAGCTGCAACAATCAGTGCTTTTAAAAAGTGTCAACTCAAAAGCACATTGCCAATGCACAGTTATGTATATCCAACATCACCTGATTTAATGCATGACTTCAGCCGAGCAGTGCTGTGTGTTGTTCTCTTCCCCTGAGCCCTCAAAAATTTCAGATACACACAGAATTCACACAATACAAATTTGAAACATCTAGGAATATTTTTTAATTGTTTCCTGTAAGACTGTCTTGTGCACAGCCTCGTTTAGTGTTTTTAGTAGAAAGGTTTCCACAGGATAAGCTGTTCTTCCACCTATAGTTGCCAAAATTCTTCAGGGAAAAGTATCTCAGACACGGATCCTTCATTACAACATTACATAATGCTCAGGATTTTCAGTTAAAAGCAAACATTAGTTCAACGCAGCCAAGGCTCATCTTGGCAACTTTCTGAAACAAATGCTTCACAACTGTCATACCCACCAGCACTGTAACCAAAACCAAAAAATAAACAATTCAATCCCAGCCTCCAAAGCACCCCTTTCTTTGTGCTGACACGACATTCTTCTTTTGCCATGCTGCAAAAGGACAGAAGGCTAACCTTCCTTGCAGCTCCCACAACACCCTCCAGCTGGATTTGCACACTAATCCAATTTGGACCAAGTGCTGTTAGTTCTTTGAGCAGCAGCAGCACAGACTTAGGCCAGGTTAAAATCTGAACTTCAGCCTGGAGGAACAGCTGCTATTGCTGGATCACAGTTTTTCCTAATTAAATCAGAAGGACACTTTATAAATGCCATTGAGGACATTATGCTTTTTCAAGTGTTTAGAAACCATGAAGAGTTACTTCCGTCCTCCCATGCCACTGACACCCTCTACATCAACCAACTTTTCCCATCCAAGCATCTTTAAAAAGAGTATTAATGAACAGCATGAAATGAGAATTCCAGCATCTGAGAAAAAACAGAAGACTCAGGACAAAAAAAAATTCTCTTCAGAAACAGTACTCAAAAACAAGCTGACCACATACGGAATGCACAGTTTAATTTTTTCCACCTTGACTTTGTTCTGTTTTTCATTAAATAAGAAAACCTTTAAAGTTTTTGGTAGGGTGGGGTTTTCTGGTGCCTCTTTTTTTTGTTATGGCTGTTTCAATTTTGTTTGTTTGGGGTTTTTTTTGGGGGTGGTCATTGTGTGGGTTTTTTTATGTTTTGTGTTATTGGGGGGGTGTTTGGTGATTTTATTAATTTTTTGGTTTGGGGGCTTTTTGTTTGTTTTTTTGGGGTTTGCTGGTGGTGGGGGGTGAGGTTTGCAATAAAAAGTACTCAAGTCTCATCTTCCTACAAATCACCATAACCTCTTCTGGGGAAAGCAGCTGACAAGCACATGATACTGGAAAGAAAATATGCACTCAAGTTTCACAGTTTTTGTGCAATTGTGAAAACCTAGAAGAAAATGGGAAAAAAAAGCCCAAAAAACAAAAAAAAAACCCAAACAAACCACAAAAAACACACAACACAAACCTGGAAATAAACAAGTCTAACAGCTAACCCAATGCCACAGTAAAAAAAGTGGTTTTCTGCAGAGTGTTTTATCCATTAACATCTGGGATGCTAATCATCCTTGCCATGTCCTGAAGCCTCTCAAAGGAACCAGCCATCTCGGAGACGGGAGCTGTGGTTATTTTGCAGGGACAACTTTATGCTGGTCACATTTCAGCTGTACCAACATTAAAATGATTGAAGGAGGTCTAGAAAAAGACAGTTTGCTAGGCCAGATTGGTTGGTGGAAAAAAGAGCTACGTCAAAGAAATCCACTGGTATTGATATGAGGGGAAAAAAGGCAGCCAGATGACGTAAAGAACTCCAAAACAGAGTCACATCCAAGGCAGTGACTGGAATTTCCACTGATACTTTGATACACTGATTCTAATACTTTAGAAAAGGAAGATGCAAATCTGGATTTTTCCTAACCATTTCCAAAGGCTACGGCTAGTAGGACAACAGCCTTGTAAAAAGAGGGGAGAGTGGGGGACTTTCACCATTTCAGTAACATCAGCTATTGTTCAAACTTACTATGAGGTCAGAACCAGGGGGATTCTTGTACTTGAGTAACTACAGTGTTATTGGGGATTGTGGTCTCAGAGGTAAAGGTAAGACAACAGTCAAGATCATAAAAATGAAGATGCAGTTAAGCAGCCTAAAAGATAGGGAATTAAAAGAGTGAAGTCAGCAGATTCAGCAGTTATGTGGCACTGTAAGGCATTTACAACATCAATGCCCATCAGAAGATAAACCAGCAAGCAACAGAAAATCTGGGGTTGAGTTGAAGAGAACTGGGAGAACATTGGAAAGTCTTCCAAAAGTACAGGTAAGTTGGAATAAAACCGAAAAATAAACTACTAACTAGATCTGAAAACAACAGCAGTACATAGGCAGCCCAAATCTAAGCTGCTTCTCAACAAGACCTCTCAACAGTGAGGCACTTGAGTCATACAGACTAATCAGAGAGAAAACAAGGACAGAGTCCTAAGTCGAGTATCATACTGGGAGAGCAGCACTAGTCATCCCAGCATCCAATTATGCTGCAGTGAACAGTTCTGAAGAAAAATCAATTGGAAAGTTGTGGAAAATGGTTTGAGGCAAGATTCAAGCTTCAGCAAAAATCTGCTGCACTGAGCTGTGTTGCAGTGCAGTATCAATAAGCTCTCTGCTCTTCTAAGAACATTCCTTCCAAAAATAAATTCACCATAAACAACTACAACAAACTTCTTCTTTACATCATGTGTTGCAGGTTAGCTACTTCTAGTTTGGTTTAAATTTGTCTATACTGTAAAATAAAGATCAAGGTTGGCACTGTCACTCCTGCAAAAACTATCATCTTACTTTCCAAATTTCCATTAAGATCTGCTTTTCCCTCCCCACTCATCTCTAATGCTTTGTTCGAAATACAGGCCTAAACTGCTCCATGACCAACAGACTTACTTGTAATTGGTCAAAACTTCTATTTGCACACCAGAGTTACATTTCTTGACACCTTCCACCTCTTCAACTGGAGATGCAGGGCTGCAATCTCTATTAGAATATTGCACTGTTTCTTTTAACCATACGAGTAAATTAAAAAAGAAAAAAAATTATCCTTCTCTATTAGTTAACTGCCCAATTATTGGAAAAGGAGCATCCAGGGGGCCTCTAGCCCCCATATAAAGAATGAGATGTGTACGCCAGCTACTTCCCAGATTTACGGGCTTACCCATTCCCCAACATAACCGTAAGCTGTGCCTTTTCTGCTGTCTAAAACTATCGTGAAGGAACAATGGTGAAGGACTGGACATGAAGGTTGCAAATTTCTGGGTCAAAATTTTTTGTAAGACATCCCTAGATATGTTTCTGAAAGGAGCCATCTAAAAGCACATGCAATAAAGATTTAAACTGAAACACTTCTTGAAAAACAAAGTACTCCAACTAGCCACTCCTGAAGTCCTTCTATCAGGCATACTGAAGGGACTCAAAAAACCCCATTATGCTCTCACTGATTTTTTTTGTTTTGTTTTGTTTTTGTTTTTTTTTTTTGCTTTGTTTGTTTCTTGGGAGGAGGGGCCCTCAGTGTTTTTTCATTTAAAATGCTTTATTGCAATAATTAAAAAGGATAATTACCACGATTGGGAGAGACCACAAAGTGACCTGGATGGTTTCTTTCAGTCCCAAAGTATATGTATTTTTTTTAAGTTCTACTTTTCCCTCCCCACTCATCTCTAATGAGTGACTTACACTTTAAGGGCAAATAGCCCACAAAAAGCTACAGTAAGATCTTTAAAGGGATCAGACGAGAGTAATGTCTGCTACACAGGAAGAAAGAGAAAAACCATTTTCAGCTGTAGTGCCTCTGATAAGATACAAGATACTTTTAAGCATTAAATCTATCATTTCAAATCAGGTTAGGTTTGCTCCAAGCTCTCCTGATTTCACAACATTTGTATAGTAGCACAAAAAACAGTCCCATCTTTAATACCAACTCGATTTTAAAGAAGTTTCCCCTGGTTCCTTTTATCTGTTAGAGACAATTTCCTAATCTTAAAGATCATTATGACTGTAGGTCTTTACTCAGCAAGTATTTGGAGCTTCTCAAGTCTTCTACAGAGGTACCATACCTGTGTCTCTGGATGTACCATACCTGTGTCTCTGGATGGCTCCTAATGCTTACTTGATTATCTTGAAACCCCAATGGGAACAAACTATCATGAGTGGGAAATCATTAAAATCCCATCATCCATCAGAGAGGAAACAACTATCTGCTAATTTCCTCATCAGGAAAAGCAAATGCAGCAAACCCCCTGGAAGTCCTCAAGTGTTACCTGTTAATGCTGAGCACCTTGACATTTATGGAATTAAGATGAATAAGCTTGAAGCTTTCACCACTGAGAAGTTTGCAACACTTGACAAAGCAATCCATCAGTCAAAAGCACTCAGAACTGCTCTAATTCAACTTGACTTTAAATGTTTAAGTTACAGTGTACAGCCTGTATGTTGAATGTATCATATGCTTTTTATAGATTTTCGGAGTTTCTACACACAAAAATCCCCAGGCTTCTAAAGTTTGCTACTAGACACCTTGGTTCTTCATAAACCTTACAGAAAAAAAAAAACTCACAATCACTTCACAGAAAACGAACCACTTCCTACATACAAAAGACACCAAACAGGCAAAATTTGCATAAGAAGTTGTACTACAGGAACTAAGACTTGACTACCCCTCAGGCCACACTTACACTTTTACTGGAAACAGCTATGCTAAGAAAAATTGCCTTCATTTGTAAACAGTTAATATGAGTTTAATTACAAGTACAGACTTACAAAAACGTAAATTCTATCATTGTACATGTTGTTCCACAACTGGGAGAATCAAGTATGGTTTTCTAGACAGCAGTGGCCATCCCTTCCTACCAGGCTGTTAGTACAGGTTCCTCTTTCAACTCTTGGGACTCTCTTCCTGAGAAGTGCCCTTGAAGAAAGGCAGATGGACTGAAAGCCAATCAGCAAATTAACCCTATTAGCTGTAATCCTTGACAGAATGTTCTGATTTAGCATTTTTTTCTGTAAGAAATCGAGTTCACATGCTGCTGGACTGCTCCATGATGTGAAACAAAACCCACTACACGGGAACAACTGGGAGATCCACTTCAAAAATGACATTTTGATCAGAGCTAAAACTGAACTGCAGACAACTATCTAGCTCACTGTTTTGCCAGAGCAGAAACACACGTGGGACCTGCTAGCCAGTAACACTTGTGCTAACTCATCAACCAACTAACCCACTGTGGAATAGAAAAAGCTTATTTATCTTGTCCCCTAGGGAGAGAAAGTCCAGTAATCCTACAAGAATTTTGCAAAACCACTGTCTATATGATTACATGACACTTCTGGTCTTCAGCACCTTTTGAAAGTCTTCAAGAAGCCCCAGTGTCATCTAGTGAGGTGGTGGAATAAGAGGGATCAGACAACAGGCATCTTGATTACTGTGTCTTCCATCCACATGAAAGAACAAGCGTTCTGGTGCCTGACAAAAGGCATGGGACAAAACCAGCACCAATAGTTAACACAGACAGCTACAATCCTGAGCAAGGTTACGAAAGCACTAATTTTAAAACCTACATGCAGGATACTTCCCCAGTCTCAAGGGGCTCTTTTCCATAATCTTTGCTGCTGGCCTCTGTTATCTAAAAGCTTTTTCCTAGATAAACTATTATAGGGGTATAATTTATATTCAATCCAGAAAGGAAACAAACCTCCCTTCTCCCCTTTTCCTCAAAACTTTAGGGTTTGTCTTCCCACACCAAATAACGGGAGTGAGGAAGTAAACTTTATTCAAGCAAACAGGAACACACCCAAAACAGTTTTTTCCTTATATTTAATATACATCTGTGTTTTAATGCTTTAGGACTCCTGTTTCCTTACACAGAGCCTTGTGGATGCTCTGTTTACCCCTTTTCCCTTTAGGTGCAGAAAGCAGCACTGTTTCATCCACAGAAGAACAGGACTTTGTAGGCCTCATCTCCTCAGATCACCTAAAGCAGCCACCAGCAAGTCAAGAGACACTTCACTGACCTTCACCAAAACATGGCAGTGGTTTGCCAACCAAGGCAGCAGGATTCAAGGAAAATAGCAGAGATCCTCCCCCTTCCAGAGCCAAAGATGAGAACCGTTATATTTTTGGTGCCTTGGAATGGAATTACTGGGAGCAAACCATTGACTCCATTGTTAGAGACTAGAAATCAGTTCTATTCAATTCTATTAAAAAATCCCACCCCAAAAAAACCCAAAAAAACAAAAAAACCAAACCTAAAAGAACCTACAGAAAACCAAGTGATTTTGTAACCACACTTCTACTCTCAAGAGATTTCACAGCCCACTGAATATATTTTATTTACAAGTCTAATATCAGTCCATTGACCAGACAGCACTAAGCTGCAGGACATGGTTAGGCTATTTTGAATTGTATTTTGGCAAGTATGTATGAATGTCTTAAAAGAAACTGAATTACATACATTTGAATCTTAAAGGAGGAAACAAAATGCAATTCATTCTTCAGTTCTGAAAATGAGGGATGGCACAGCACAAGGTAAAGATACTCCTACTTGGAATGTCATTATGTAACAGAAGTCTGAGACTTCATAAAAAACCAACATATTTGAGCATCTCTTTGCATTCAAGTTTTATATAAGAGTAAATAAATCAGTACTACTGAAAAAGAAAAAAAATAAACAAGCAAAAAAAACCCCACAAACAAACAGAAAAAGCCCCAACACTGCAGCTTTAAAGTCACTTTACTCTCTTCTTTCCAAAAATCACTATTGGAGCCAAAGCTTAAGCAAATCACTCTTTTAGAACTCCAGTACACTTAACTGAGAAGGACTGACATTAGACAACTACTATATCTCATACATCCTCAAACAAAAAGCACCAAGAGAACCACACTTGTAACAAGGTAGAGCCTTTTTAACTTATCCTGTGCAGGGCATATACAACAGTGCTTAGTTCTGATTTATGACCAGTGCTGGCTACTAATTAGCAGGTTTAGAACTGAGGCATTAAGAGCCTGCTCTGAAAGGCAAGTTACAGTAGTTTCGGCAAGCTTGAGCAGATAAATCATCCACATAGTAAAAGTCAGAGTCATTATGCATAAACTCAAATAAGGCCAAGAGTGAATAGAGACATGGTTAAAAAAAATAAACCAATGAACAAAAAAAACTCCAAACCCATACCATTTTCAAAACCATCACTACACAACAGCTTACATAAGCAGATGAAATGCTAATTTTTAAAATAGAAAGGTAATATTTTACTTCATTTCAGCAAAACTTATACTTTGTCAGAAACTTTTTTTGAAATAGAAAGTAATCAAAGGTTTTTTTGCTACTCTGTAAAACCCTTCAATCAGTCAAAACCCAGAACTGTAACTTCATTATTCATGTTTTATTAGAAAAAAATATAAAATTCCTATCCTATATTCAAGGTCTCTTAAGTAGAGTGAGATCACATGTCCCAAAAGAACTTTGGAACAGCTTCCATATATTCCTTCGCATTCTTTTCGGCCATACTGGCCTTAAAGTAACAACAGTATCATCTGCTGTTTTGGATGCAGCTGATCTACTGTGATCTCTAGTTTTAGCTGGAGACCTCAGATTAAAGATCATGTGAAGCACCCTCTGAACCCAGTAAACTGGCCCAAATTCTCAACAAGCTACAATGCAAAAAGCAAGAAAACCTTTCAGAATGGCCCCAGTCAACAAAGCCACAGAATGATTCGGACAATGAGCAAATGGATCACTATATCTGTGCAAGAACCAACTCTGCACCTAAACTTCTGTGTCTGTCTTTGTTAGACATGAATCATACAAACCAGAAGTACCCAGAGGATTTCTAAACTTAGTGATATTTTGACAACAGAAAGGGAAAGACTAAAATACACTTAAGAGGAAACACCCAATGAGCTCACTCACATTAACAACAAAAAAAAAATAAAAAAAAGCTTCTGATCAAAGAGGTAGAGAATTTATGCTTTCAAAAATTCCCCATTAGACAATACTCAGACCAATTACAAAAGCTGAAGTAGAAAACAGGCAATTGCATTAATTCTAAGCAGTTCCTAGGCACAATACCCAGGGCACATGAGACTCAAGCAGACAAGCAATGAGCCTCCCCTGACAAAGAAATCCCCTTCATAACAAACTGTGTTAAGTGGCAACTCATTTATTCTAATCTTTTAGGGAAACATGGTATACCACCTCTATTTCACTCAACTGCATTATTCCAGTGTAACCTCACCTCAAGGAAAGGTTAGAAAAAGCTGTGGTGTTCAGAAGATTTGAGATAACAGGGATCCTTGTGGGCCATGGGGTACCATCTGACAACCTCTTGTGGCACACTGCAAGAGGCTGAACAGAAATGCCCCTCCAAGGAAGGTTCTCCAGCAGTCACAGCTCTCTGCTGTCCCTGCCTACCTTATCACAAGCCAGCCACATGGTTCCCACTTCTTTCACAGCACCCAGCCCTAAGTCTGAATCGTGGGATTCAAACCCAGATGGCAGCACACAGCAGGAATATCTGTTCCAGTCACATTTTTCCACCTTTTTATCCATGGAAATTCAATTACTAATTGTTTTTGCAAATCAAAATTTACATCTCAAGACTAAGTAGCAAAACGAGAAGTTTCCTTTGTCTCCTGTTTTCACTTTCCCACCTTCACATCCAGCAGGTGAAGTCCTCACTTTCTCCCAGAATAGCACTAGGCAGCCCAGCTTCTCCTTGCTGCTGGAAGCAGATAACTCTGAAGCCACACATATGTTTAGACATATGCAGTCACTTTGTCAGAATACGTGGAAAGAGCTAAAACTGGTTTTGAACAGTAATAAAAAAGCCTTCCAGAAAGGATCCAAAGTACAGCCAACAAAAAAAGCTGCAACCAGAAACATCAGAAACAAGATCTGGACATGAAAGGATGCTAAATATACTCAATGGTACTGCTATGACAAAGCAGCTTGAACAAAACAGGTAGAAAGGCATGCAGTATAAGACCCTTGATCTTCCATTCTCAGAAGCATAAGCAATCAAGGTACAATTTAACTCAAAAGTCATATGTGAACATCTACAGAAACAAAGACAGTCAGTCCTTTTAGTTATCTTAGTCTTCTTAGCTGGAAAATAAATTCTCAGTTGCTCAATTTTTATTTTTTAAATTTTGGTTTTGTTTATTTTACAGACACCTCATTTAACAGTTTCCCTTTGCATCAAGAAAACCCAGATGAGTTTAAATCCTTTTGCATCCATATGTAACAAAAACTACCATAAAACCTCATCTACGAGAGGATGTATATAAAAAACCCCAAAAGGCAGGATCAGCAAGCTGACACTGCAGTTTATTACAAATAAGACGTGTATTTTTACCTCTTTGTAATACATAGTTGTCCATGCCACTCAGATAATACCATGGTGCTAGTATATGTGCCAACAATATCTTACATGAAAAACCAGTTTTTTTAACAAGATAGATACCTGATGGGGAAAATTCTGATGAGAGGAAATACACAGCAATTACTGCCAACCTAAATTTGGCACATACACCTACCTCTCTAAAAGACACCACAATCTGCAATATTTCCAACTGTGTCAAAGTAGATCTTGTATCTTTTCTGCAGAGTTAAAAGTGCTGAGAGGTTGTCAGACTCTTATCCAAGAAGAGCCAGCCCCAAGTTTCACCTGAAGTACTAACAAAATGTCTATGCAAACAAAAACAGCTTAAAATGTGACACTACTAAAAAGTACTGACTCCTTTAGTGTACCTGGAAAGATGTAGTTCCCTGTAGCTGGACAATTAGCAAGCAGCTTTCTGCTCCTTATAAACTTACAAATAATAATAAGAAAAAAAGCAGAGCAAAAATCATACCATTCTTACTGAGTGGATAGGGAAGGTGGTTCTGGAGAATTAAAAGTTTTACAGCCAAGGATAGGGATGAAAATGCAAATTAAGCCATTAACCACTTCACTGGGGAAAAGGCATCTTCTCAAAAAGGAGCATTCCATGAAGGACAACTATGAACTGCACACAGAAGTCATCAAGACTCCCTCAAGCCACCAAACACAATCAGAAAAGAACCACCTTTACTGAGGTTAGGGTTCTAACCTTAGTGGTTATTTTTGCATTTGGCAAGTCAAAGATAACCTAAACTAACCTTACTGTTATATATATATAACAGTTATATACCTCCATGAAGCCACTTCAAACCACATAAACAAAGAAAGCCCACATCATCTTTAGTGCAGCATGGCTGCTGGGGATGCAGTAACATCAGTTTCAAAATGCTAGAGGAATACAATAATCAACTACTGGTTTACTCAATTGCACTATCTTTTCTGTAAGAGTTTATTAAAAAGAAACATAGACAAGGGTCTTCACACTCTGCATATTCAAATTAGTGTCACCTGATTTAAACCTGTCATTGTACACAATTTAATCAAACTATAGTTTCTATCCATTTCTATTTTGAGGCAAACTTATGTAATCTTTGGCTAAAAACACTACTTTTCAATAAAATATTCTCAGTTACTCAGTGATACTGAGAGTGGCCTAACTTCCCCTGATTAGCAACTGCAAAGCATATGAGGTCACAAATTTAACCACAGAGCCCGAATTCTAAAGGGCATTAGATTCACATAGATTTCAGAGTCTTATCAAACTATCAACAACCATCTTCCCAAGTTCTACTTATGGCTGAAGTGGTATAAAAGTTATTTTATAATTTGGCCTTTTTGGAGGCAAAATGAAACCACCTCAATGGTAAAACAAGAAGGTTGTACGGCAAAGACCGCTATGCAACATCTCACCTATACGATGAATCTCTAGATGACACTGTCTGTATCTGGAAAAGCTGGGACTATCAAGTTCAATGATTTGGTGAAACCAATTGGACAGAAACATTTGTCAAGTAATTTTAATAACCAGAGTGATGAGCCTCTGTTTCATCACAAGTTCAAGAACATAAGCAACACCAGACCACTGTCATCAACTGCGACTCCAAAGTGGGACATAGCTTATTTTATCTAACCCAGCATCCTCCTGGCAGAGGACAAAAGCAGATGCTCAAGAAAAATCACATGAAAGTGCTTTGAATAGGGGCTGGACCAGATGACTTTTGAGAGATTCCATGCAACCTAAACTACTCCATGATGGTGTAAAAAGGCATCCAAACAAGCAGTGATACCTCCTTGAAAGCTTCCTAAAGCTTATGGTAAAGTTGACAGAGATCTTTACTGTGACCTCCTAGCAACATATGTCTTTGGAACGTTACAAACAGTAAATAATAGAGCAATCACCATCAATAGTCAGGCTCAGACTCTATTAAACTCAATTTATTTCTCAGAAATCAAAAGCACAGACTTCAGGTAGTCATAAACTTCAAGTAAGAAATGGCTGCTCAACATTTATTAGCAGGAGGGCTCTTCAGAAGCCTTGAGGCAGAGTCAAGAAACTGCAGGAGGCACACAACTGGAGACCTCTTCATCCACCTTTAAAAGATACCTGCTTTCTGCAAAATAGTACCATGTCATGATTTCAGTTACTGCCATAATGACAACCCTCCTTTGGATTCCATGTATTTTCTACTTATCCTACTGCCTGTATCCTTGCTTGGTCTCAGTCAGCCACTCAATGCCATTTAACAGGCATTAGAAAATACAATTAGAGCACTCTACGCTGTGCCCCAAAAGCAAATTACTTCCAAAAAATGAAGTTTGTTTTTAAGGAGCAAGGGGAAAGGGAAAAAGAAAGGGGGGAGAAAAAAGACCAGACAGTATACTTCAGAAGAGTGACAAAACTGGGGGATAAGATATATACGTATATATATACACATACACACTGCCTAGAAGTTTGTCTGTTGACTACACAGTACAGCTGTTGTCTTGAACTTGTAGGTCTTGGCTTCCTTCTAATTAGATAGGTATATAAAAATGTTTTGCAATTTTAGAACAAAAACAGAATGTGTTTATTGCCAGAGCAGAAACTGGTTTTGAGTAGAACCTCAAACAGTCCAAGTGTCTGCAGAGCTCATAAAATACTTCCTCTGAGTCAGTTTTATTTTATTCAGCTATCTGAATGCTTGCCATTCGACATAAATCAAGCCAAGCAGATAAATTTACAGTCAAATAAAAACTTGGACACAGTCATCTGTTCAAACCACAGCCTAACAGTGTATAAAATTATATCCTTCTACTTATCATATAGACTGAAATAACTGCGATAAGTCGAGCCAAATTCTTTCAAATGAAGGAATACTTAAAGCTAAAATGTGGCCTGGTTATCCAGGTCTAACTCCTTTCTCTGCATTCAGTCACTAAAAAAAAAAATGTTTACCTACAGAGTGACTGTACTACCAACCAATTCAACAACAGCAGGTAGAAGGATCAAAATGTACAGAGCAACAACTGTGCTTCAGAAACGCTGTTTTTCCTCTTAATAAAGTACATGGATTTAGTTTTTCGGCCACTAGACTAAGTGAAGTCTATTAAGAGAATTAAAAAGTAACTTGCATTATTGGTTTAAGCTCTCCCTGTATGGTAGTAGGAATAGGTACTGAGCTTGCAAAATCACCAATTGAAAACATTGGCTTGCAGTGCTAACTGGCTTAGTTTTTTTTTTTTTTTT
>VXAU01006175.1:1139895-1167112 GCA_013399695.1 Formicarius rufipectus | reverse complement strand
TTTTTTTTTTTTTTACATTGAGTTACTCAGGAACTAGGAGACAATATATACCCTTGAAAAATTCAAATAAAAAAAAACTTTACTTACTGTAAGCATCCCAGACCATAACAGAATAAAAATGGAAAAATCCCAGCACAGCTTTACCAAACAAGTGAAGGTAAAATGCTATCTTTATTGATACAGTAACCTACATACAGAGGGCATCTGGCATGGCAAGTGAGCTCCTGCTCATCAAGGTCTCACTCTGCTGGAGTTTCACTACAGATAATCAACAGGCCACAAATGTGGAACACAACTGGGGTGTAGGACAAGAGCCTTCACTTGTCCTGCTCAAAAAGACCTCTGCATTAGTTGACTCACACAAGGAAACAAGGTAACTATGGTTTTGTTTAATGCTGCTTCTTCCTGGATCAGAAGACTCACACTAACAAGGTTACCCTTGGCTTCTTCAAAGCTGGGAGTGTCATACACTAAAACCCATATAAACAGATTATATGATCCTTTTTTATAACAAGTTGTATTGCTGAGAGCACAGATGAATAGTTAACCACAATACCATGCAACCATCTCAAAGGTTTCTGTGTCCTCCAAGTCTTCTGCCAGAAGTCTGCAGATAAAAGGACTAAGTTCAGAAGGAAAATACCCTTAAAAATAAACTCGAACACGATGTTGCTAAACTGTCAACATCATCACACTCCATCCAAGACCCAAGAAAACTCATGTTCAGAGTCAAGTTTGTCTTCAGGTCCTCTGAAAGGCCCCTTCTGTTATTTATTTGTGCAGTCTGTGTGAAGACAGGATATTTTTAATGTAGTTATTACACGAATTGCTCAAAGGCCTCTTTGATGGACTGTGCCACTTGTCATGTAAAGCATTTTCTGGGGTGACAAAAAGAAAACAAACCAAATCATTCTCATCAATGGCAGATAAAAATAGCTATTAAGAAGAAGAGTGGAACAAAAAATAACTGTAAACTGACACTGAACTGTCTCATACATTAAACCAAGGAAGAACAGATGGTAAAAAGAATTGCTGACTTTCAAGACAACGAAGTTGACTCTCAGAAAGCCTACAGCTCCCTTCTAGCCCTGCAGCAGAAACTTTACTATGTCCTCATCAGAAAAATCATGCAGATGGTGAAGGCACATTAATGGATCACAGTTTAATA
The DNA here is from genome assembly GCA_013399695.1 of Formicarius rufipectus. Classification (NCBI taxonomy): domain Eukaryota; kingdom Metazoa; phylum Chordata; class Aves; order Passeriformes; family Formicariidae; genus Formicarius; species Formicarius rufipectus. The sequence continues at coordinate 1,165,944 of VXAU01006175.1, read as the reverse complement.
CAGATACAAAGTCAATGTTTTACAGATTTACATCATAGGGTTTAAGGAGATATTTCTAGATGAAAGCTCAACTAGCTCTTTACCAGAATATTCTATCACAGGTGAACCATTAAGATCTTTCAAGAGACAAACTCAAAATATTCCTGAGGTTGCCTCATTTGTAATAAAAATCAGATTCCAAAAGAATATCAACCCAACTACATTTCTTTCAAAATACTTCAGTTTAGTGAACCATTGGTCTGACTGGTAACAACCAGAGTCCTGATGATGAGCATTTCCATCCTAGTAGAACAACAGAGCATTCTGCCATACCTGGCAAGTAACATTTAAGGACAAAACCCACAGATCTTAAATGAGACGAGATCAAGGACAGCAAGCTACAAAATACTGGAACAAACTGAAAAAGTATGCCACTCTTCTAAAACATGGTTCCCCACCCACCATGCTTTTGAACACAACACATAGTATTCCTACCTTGAAAAACAGAAGACACAGGCACTGTGGATCAAGGCAATAACACCTGATAAATGTGCAATGAATCCCCTTTGTTGCTCTAGGCCATTCAAGCTTATTAAGTGTCACCTCCGGCTTCTCTAATCATTATATACTCCAGCAGTGGTCTCTTTCAGATTTCTTCAGTTTAACATAATGCTCATTATCCTGTACTGCAAAGTGCTCCACAGACATCCAACAGCTGCTTTCAGACCACTGCTCCCACTGCCTTCGAAACAGAACATGAACTCGAGTCCTAATTAGCCCATAAATTCAAAACTTACCACAGGATGACTTCAGACTGCAAAACTGCTGTTTGCAATTTGAGAAGTCACCTGGGAATGCTTCAGGTGGTGCTCAAAAAAGCAGGCTGTCACCTTACACAAAAAGCAGCACCACTTCACACATCTCCAGCCCTAAAATACCACAGTCAGCTGCTGTCAGAAGTGACCCTTGACGCCTTTCTCCAGCCCCCATTTAGCTGTGTCCTCACACTGCATTGCTCCTCACTCTGCACAAGGCCAAGAGTTTAATTCCCTAAAGTCACAGACCATTTCTGCCCCTTGAGGAAGCACCTGCCCCATGAAACACACTCCTTTAACCTTCATAGCACAAGTTCCACCAACAGATGAACCAGAATGATAGACTTTGCATTAGTTTTGACACATATGTGGTTCCAGTTAAAAGATGCCAGCATGATTTCTGCCTTAAGGTCCCATGAGTGACTGAAGTTGAGATTTCAGTGATATAAAGCTAGAGCTGCTTGTGAAGTTAAAAAGCCAGGACCCTCCAAGAAAGCTTTCACTTCAAGCTTAACAGAGGGAAGGAACTGCACTGAACGACATAATTACGCACTTAACACAGCTTAAATCAACACTGACGGAAACTTCGCACCATTCCAAGATAAAGTACAAGAGTTCTTACATTTGTACACTTAGTAAACTACCTAAAGTGAAAAGTCAGGATGAAGGTAAAGGCTGACAAGAACTCAAACTCATTTGTTGAAACCTCCAACCACCGGTAAAGTCTAGATATTGTGCCTTAAGTGCTGTATTACGGTAAATTACTGGAAAAAACAGACTACGTTATCCAAATAGAAGTGAGAAATTATTATTAATGTTCACTCTCTTGAATAAAAGTTATTCCAGATAAGAATATGGTATAAACTCTGATTTATCAGTAAATGTACTCAATCTCAAAATACAACACCCAAAATGAAAGTTGCATGCAATAGTCATACTACCGAAAGAAAAAACAATGGACAAAAGTTTAGGAGCTCCAAGTGGATTCACAGGGAAGTGGTGAACTGATTTGCAAAAACAGAGGGAAAACAGTCATACTGAATCACATTTAATGGGTCACAGTAGCTTTACTACAATTAGATATTTAAATTACAAATACTCCAAGAAAAGCACTTTGGTTAGAGATGAACCTATTCCTTCATGCAATTCTCAACCTTTCTTCATACAGCAGGCAAGCCTGACATATTCAGCCAATAACAAGAGTCAATTTTAACCTAATACAGCGTATTTATTTATACAAAAAAAACACCTTCTACTTTGAATCTTGCCCTGGGCTCGCACAGCAAAGATGGACCCAAAATCAGTCCTGCAGTGAAGTGGCACCTGATTATCCGGGCTAAGGAACTGAAAATAGCACTAGTGTGACTTCTAACTTCTAGGTCACTTCTTACAGGATGTGCAACATCCAGCTCCCACCCTACCAATGCACCCTGACAGCTCAGGACAATCTGCTGAGGAGTATCAAAACAAGTGTTGGCCACCTGATAAGCCATTTAAGAAATAAAACATCGCCTTCTCTATCTAAGACATGTTCACATATTGCATTAAATGCCATTACATCTGAGCATCTACAAAAGCATAGCTAGGACACCATGCAGTGACTAACTATCCTTATTTTAGTATCAGAAAGTCAGATCCATTCATTTCATTTGAATTGTGACCTACAAACCTCTCATCAATGGGAACAAGGAACAGGTTCAAATGCTGATCTCACCTTAATGAATGAGCATACTGCAATAAGTTAAATGTCAGAGTAACCATGTGCAAACATGTTCAGATGTGTAAAATCAGCAAGGACATTTTAGTTTAGAAATAAAATGAAAAACTGGTAAGGTATGGTAAGAAAAACCACCTTGAGCAAAAGGATTTGTGCAGTTAGAAACACATCAAAAGTTACAGCTGGGCTCAAGACAGCCACGACTGCGACAGGGTTAATTATGTTGGTAGCTACTGAAAAACTCCACAAGGTTTACAAAAAGCGAGGATGACACCTACACAATGCAGAGCACAGTATCTCATCAGATGGCTTTAATGGAATTTCCTGAATTCATCTAGCAGAGACCCAGTAAAAGAATTAATACCATTTTTCGTGAGATTGACAAGGAAATTATATGGAATAGAAAAAACAAAGTGTTTCCAACAGAATCAGAATTTTTCAAAAGAAATAAAAACCAATTATGCTACAGGTAGATTTTTGAGAAATTATGGCTTCACCTCTGCACATTCAGAAGTAAAAGTCTCTTCCTGTGAAAACCTTTACCAGGAAACAATGCATTTTAACAGAAATTATGCTCTTACCAAAATATGCTACTGCACCAGACCAGTTTTGTGTACATACACTCACCTAAGCTTTATAAAAATCTTACCTTAATTTTTCCAAACAATATTTTAATATATAATACTTGGTATTTAAGGTTAGTTGTCAGAATGTCAGTCGTGATTACAAGCATCCAGTAAGAGGCGCCTTAGTGAAGTTGCTTGCATATAATCTATTCAAGAAGCTTTGCACCCAAACACTTAATAAGAAAAAAAAAATCCAAAGGTTCTTTAGAAGTTATCCACTAAGCACTACAATTCCAATTAATGTTGTAATTGCAAACAATCTAAAAAATGAGAATTGAGTATCAATCCCTTTAAATACCAACTTTGGTTCTGGTCATTAGAATACTTAATCTACTCCACAAAGAGGAAAATGTTTAAAATAAGCTTAAGAAAAATAAAGATTAATTTTTTCTTCCACATTAAGTGATTAAAAGCCACTAGTTTAGGAGCAATCTGTGAGAATATTTGGTTTCTAGATAAGCTCAAATAGGTTACTGAATTTGCCCAACAATAACTGTCAACAATACACTATAAAAAAGTTTCTCTTCCTTCATCAGGTTTTAGGCTTTGGGTAGGTTCCTTTCCCCAACATTTGAAAACAGGTAAGAGCAGCAATTATGTTGCAAACTGTAGTTTACTGATTATAAAAGAGACAAGAGAAGAAAAAATCCACCCATAAACCAACAAAATATGAGAGAAGATTTTCTAATTGAAGCCAAGCACTCAGATGAATGTGCTCTCATCTGAAAGTGTACTCTCCTGGTTATACACAAGGCAAAGCTCCAATGCAACAACAGATCACAGGGAACCTGAGAACTGACTCAAAAGGCCAAGACTCAGGGTTTCCCTCCTTCAGTAGGTTCAGAAGAAAGCATGTTTTATGTTAAACTATAATCGTGAAGTAGTAGAGCTTAGAGGGCTCTAAAGTAATGCCAAGGTTAGGTAGTGAAGACCCAGCAATGACAGCTCACTGATCCTAAGGAGACAGGTAATGAAGGCCACACCAAAGGTCAAGCACATACTCACATACTGAGGTAGCAGGGACACCACTGACACCTTCATTAAGAGGATTTCAAGTCACAGCAGATCAACAAGAACTGGGAACATCCTATAACTGCTTCTTCTAAAGTGTATTGCCCATCCACAGGTTATTTTTCATTTATTTATTTTCATTCATATATTTTTTCCATCCTGCCTTATGATTAATGAAGGTGGTAATTCTAATCAGAACATGACCCATGACCAGAAGATACCAGTATTAAATCAGTCCAAGTTTTCTTTAGTGAACAATAAAGGCATCTTAAAAATCAGTGTGCTGTTGCTTTAACACAACTTCAAGTCTTGCAAAACACAGACCTTTTCTTTGCATCCATGCCAAAATGCCATGTTTAAACCAAAACACTTGAGTGTGCATGTAATTACAAATGAAGCACTACAACAATATGGCATGACATCTTCCTAGAAGTTGTAATCTACAGGGGATCTACAAGGTTAAAGCCACAATTTGGAAACAAAACAGACAATTTACTATAGGAGATGCTTCAAAACAGCTTTCAAAGTCAACACAACCAAACAGTTGCTCAAGAAGCAGGAACTGCATAGAAAGGTCCTCTGGAAAGTCACCTGACTAAGTGTTCTACACATTGCAAATCAGATGATTTTAAATAAAAAAACTTAAATTTAAATTTCATTTTAATATTCAACCTCTAATAAAGACTGAATACCTTAAGGTATACAGTTCTAGGAAAGTCACCACAAATAACTTTTGAGTATATAAAGTCTACAGAAAAAAGAATCTTTTAAAATATCTTTGCATCTACTTGGGTGTTGGTTCGAATCATGTTACCAGCGTCATTCCAATGCAAGAACAACAAAAGAGGGATTTCCTGACTCAGTGATCAGAAGGAAGAAACACTGAAAACTAACTATTTGTTCCACACCTCACTACACTAAAAAAAAACCAAAACAAAACACCACAAACGCGCCCCCCCCACCCCCGCAAAAAAAAACTAAACAAAAAAACCAACCAACCAAACAACTAACAAACCAAAAAACCCCAAAACATACACCCACTACTTATGCCAGTGTAATTATATTAATAATCGGACAGAACTACAATTCCACAATTAAGATTTTCTTCAGCTGTGAGTTGCTAACCAGAGTGGTATTACTTTTGGAAGTTTTCTTTTCTTAAGCATCTGCATTAGGCATGTACTTTCCTCCAAAAAACCCACACAGCAAAGAAATACAGAGAATACACTTTGGATTTCAAATAGACTAAATATTTATGTCGGGTTCTCAAGTGTTTCAACAACTACCTAATACTCGAAGAGATTACAAAGGATTATGTAGGAAGCAGCCCACCCAGACAAGCCTGACACTTTTTCCACTTCTGAGCTTCAGTATTTCAGATGTAGAATTGCATTAAACCACTACTAAAATGTCTTGCTTTGAAAGCATCAAGAATGAAGCTCAGTTTAATGCATACTTCTGCCTACTTTATGTCTTATTCTCAAAGCAGATGCTTGTTAGTTTTTATTCAATAAAACAAGTCATTTCAGAAGCAGAACAATCAAAATTGCTGCTCAGCCTTTGAGGATACAAATAATATGAGAATGAGAAGCAATTAATAAGAAAAACAAAGGGCTATCTCAGTCTTCAGTTTCTTAAGAGAAGTTTATAAATACTGACATAAGAAACAATACAACCTAGAGAAAATACACACAGTTTCGTGAGACAGAAATGCTGAAATGTTTACTATGGCTAAATACTATAAAGTAACACCATTTCTATTAACTTTTCAATTATTCTGAAAAAAAAAAATAAAAAGGGGATTTCCATATCCACTTTATATATATATATATATATCTGTATGTGTGTGTGCAGTTCATAACCACCTCATGCTTCAGTTATATTTAATGCAAACATCAGAACACCTGGAATTTAGCAACCATCACCAGCATCAAAAGCCTTGAATCAGAGTCCTGACTCAAAGCAAGTTACAGGTCAGAATGCTGTCCCCAGGGCTGAAATGGAGCCACCACCAAAGCAATGCACCGAACTCAGAGCAGCTCAGATAAGGAGCAGACAACCTGCTCTGGAAACCATGCTCTAGGCTATTCAACAGCTACTCAGCCTTATGCATTCCCCCTGCCCCAAATACAACAGCTCCCACACAACACAAGCTCAGGAAGCCCCCACATGCTGCTATGGGCAGCCCCATCATCTCCAGGGCAACAACAACAGCAGTGAAAACACACATTTTATGGAGTACATTCACACCTTAAGCACAAGAAAGATTCTACAAAACTGATCTACACCCCAGGAAAAATTCTTAATGGAAATGTCAGATCTGTTTGATGTTGTACTCAATACTTGCTCGGTCACAAATGCCTTACACTGTTGAACTGAACACTGAATTATTTCTGCAATAACAAACACACATGATAGTAGAACCATACCAGCAAGTCCCCCCAAAATACTGCTCTGGTGACTTTTCATACCACACATTCCAAGACAAAGCCAGATAACACACTATGCATATCTGTGAAGCTTAACTGATAATTTCACACTAAACTGACAACCAGAAAATGCTTTCTGTATAAAAGCTATTTTATACAGTTGCAATATCAAGCCTCACAGACACCTGAAAATAGCTGAACACATATCACAGATCTAAACATGGCCTGTTTCTTCCTTGGAGCCATTTAGCAACCACAAGCATTGTGGTTCTCATTTTTGTCTTCAGAACAAACAGGTAACAAACTGACACTCAAGTACCTACAAATAAAGCACAACCAGCAGATTAGTAATTGTGCAATCTACAGTAAAAGGCAACCATGCAGACATGACTCTTGGTAGAAGAAAGAACAGGAGAATATTTTAGATTATCTCCAAGGGATTATTCTTCCAGCACTGACCATACACAGATAAAGATTACATTTTAAATATTATTAAGTACACTACAGATAATTCCATTTACTATTACAGAACTGAATCTCTATGTCAACTAAAGACCTCAAACCAAATCAGAGAACACTATCTCAAAGGATGAATGCAGCAGTAAATAACTACAATTCTAAGAATCTAATTGCAGATTACACTGCAATGTTTACTCACAAGTGACCAATAATACACAAACTATTGCATCTTCATATTTAAAACAGACACATTTTTTCCGGGCATACTGCTATCAGGCATACACCTTCAAAATCATTTCTCTACCGTAACCCTCCCAAGATGTGAGGGTATTAAAAAAATCAGCATCATTTTGTTTCAGCATTCACTTTCAAGTGTCTCATTTCTATACTTGGGGACTAAAAGAAGTAGATGCATTTTTAGTTTAGGAAACTACTGCTACCACTTGTAGTAAACTTCCACACAATGTTTGCACAAGTTCCTGTGCAAATGAATGAAGTCTTGCTACCAAGTATAAAAACAGTAAAACTAGTAACAGAATTTTCTGATCAACCTCACTTTCAATCTAAATTGTGACCATCAAGAAGAAAAATTGATCTAAATCTTCTACAGTTCTCCTAAGTGCAATTCCTTGAAACTGTACCACAGACAAATTTAAGAACACCAAAATCAGATCCCTTAGCAGGGAAGATGACAATCTGGGTCAGCACTGATGCCTAAATGAATTGTTCTGGATGGTATCACTCATTCATACTAACTATAGTTTCCCATTTTCTGCAGTCCATTGGGACAAGCTGTTTACATTTGGTCTCCTTTGCAACTATACAAACTGAAAAGGTTCGTTTCAATTAAAACTGGATTTTGTAGCACAGTTTTGCAGTCACAAAAGTGCAGAATATACAGGACCCTACTGCTTGGTTGGGGACAAGGTTTGCCATGTCGCACTCAATGATAAAAACAGTTCTTTTTCTATTCAAATGAAAACCCAAGTTCAAATTACTTATGTCATACTTGCAAGCCACATTTTAGATGAGATCCACACCAAATGTTTTCCTTAAGATTGTATGAACTCTACAGTTCTCATTATTTATTCTTCTCATCAACTTGCATAACAGATAGCATGTTCTTTTTAACCACTCTGGACTTATCCATCTAGCAGGGGAAGAGCCATATTTTCTCAGGAGATCATGCAAAATATGCATTATCATCACAGATTTTTAAGAACTACATCAAAATACTTCCAAGGATCACCATTCAAAACAAAGAAAGAAACCTACCTACTACCATGAGTGTGAATTCAAATCCTCTCTTCACAGACTTCCGGTAAACTTGATTTGGAAGGTTTGCAAACCCCACATATCCTTCAAGGTTCTTCTGTTGCTAAAGTAAGAGACATTTAGGAAAAAGAAAAAGGTCAGAGAAAGGCATGTGAATTTTTAGTTGGCTTGTAATTGCTTGTTCTCATGTGGGTTTTTTTGTTGTTGTTTTGGTTTTTTGGTTTTGGTTTTTTTTGGTTTTGTGTAGGGTTTTTTTGTTTTGTGTGGGTTTTTTTTTGTTTTGTTTAATTTTATTTTTTTTAGTGATTTAAATGTTCACTTCATTTTCACATTTGTAGAAAAGTACTACCTATCCAGCCTCTCCATAACCTAAGCTGCCTACATACAACAGTGCAACGAACTGCAGTAATAAATAAATTGATCTTTTTTGACTGGATAGCCAAAAAACTGGCATAGCAATTCAGCTATGCTGACAGTATTTTGAGTGAGTACAGTTGAGCCATTAGAACTGTGCAAGCACAAGAGTGTGTGTGCGCAAACAAGTTTAAACAGAACCAGTGCCCGTTTGAAACACTGGCAAGTAGCAAGAACGAAGCTTTCCTACACTTCCATGTCATGGTGGTACTGCCCTATATGGTGGGGGATAACCTGATGTCCTCTACTTTGGGTCACACACCTGGAGGCCTTCATGTTAAGCCCAGAACTACACTAATGCTGCAGGCCTTGCAACAAACCCCCCAAAAAGGTAGAACTTCAGTTGCCTTGTACTGTGAAGAAGTTACCCAAAATACTGCCTCTATTAAGAAACAGGAGGAGAATACTGGGTATTAGCTACTACTTCTCAACACAGTAATAAAAATACTAAAGGTGCTTAAAATGCCTCTCCCTCGCTGCACTAGACCCAGTGATCTTCCAGAGATCAACTGTGCTACCTTTAAACCCCTCACCCAGCAGAATTCTAGAAGTGTGCTTGTTATCACAGCAGGTCTGAGCACTGTCTTATGAGACAAGACAGTTTAGTCACTTCACAAAGAACCTGAAGATACTTCCTGAGAAAACTGCCTACTTAAAGCAACACAGGGCACTGCATGTCATGGAGCAATGCTGTCAGCCTTTAGGCTTTATGCCCACACAAAGCTGAGAGGTTGTGATCTGCTCGTGGTACTGCCTCAGTTTTGGAGTTTAAGAGAGTTACATATTTCCACACAGCTGAAGTGCTGTCCGTAAATTGAAATTCCACTCTCTAAGATTATCTGCAAGAGGATAAAGGAATTCTAATGAAAAATTAAAAAAAAAAATTCTTCTACCATATGCAAGTCTAGTATGTGGCTGACTCATGATTATGTCAATGTTTGTTCTTTTTCCTAAAACTGATAATTCAGTAATAACTACTAGACATTTTAAATTATTAAAAAAATTTTTAATTAAATCAAACATTTCTTCCATGCATATAAATCCACCATCCCCTTTAAGGCACTGAATGCAAGAACCAGCTTCTTTACAATCCAACAGTCAAGGAAATGGGCTCCGTTTTAAGTCACATGACTGATTTCTCCATTTGGCAAACTAACCATTATTCTCCAGCAATGCTACACCACTACAAAGACTAAGTTAGAGTTTCAAGTTCAGATACACACAACGTAACAAATGTTACTACATCTCTAAATATAGGAATCTTTGTCTCATGTCATCAAGAAACTGTTTTTTAAATATGCTTTTTGTTTCAATATCGCCTCGGTGCAACAGTAAGTCTCATCTGAAACGTTTCAAAACATTAAAAATCAGACAGAAATTTAAAATCCAATATTTGTTTTAATTTTTCAATCTATTACTACAGCTACACATGAGGAATGGAATTTATCACAATCTAAAACCCTGAACAGCCCATGCTTCAGAGTTTATTACATGACATGCAGGTTGGTGCTTTTTAAGATATTAGAGAGTTCCTTAACAGTGCAGGTCCTTAATAACTACTGAGGATAAGGAGCTGCCAGATGTAAAATATCTAATCACAGTCAGATACTCCTTATGGCTCTACTTGTCAACCACCTGCATGCCTTTTAATGTGTGTCATGCTTACCACAAGCAGCTCACTCCCTCAAACTCCAGCTAATACATCTTTCACTTAAAAGAATGGGTTTACATCTAATTCTTGTCTTGAATTGTTATTTCTCTTCCCTTCTCCTTCATATACAGCTCCACAATTAGGATACTTTTACTCCTAAAAACTTTTAAATCATTGTGTATGAAATGCTAAAAAAGAACAGATGACAACTTTTGGGTTCTTTGTTAAGTGGGTCTATAGCAATTACAACCACAATTTTAGATAATGAAATATAAATGTTATTAACCAGAAAGACATAGATGCATGAAGCACTACATGAGGCATTAATGCTCTATTTAATGTGAGCATTTATACTCCACAGGAAACAGCCTTTCAAAACACTGAAGTTGGATGCCAGATTCATACTTCTGCTATACCAATTAAAATCAAAGCTTTCAACATCCTGTTTTTCAAATCATTGCATTTGTTCATAACCTGCTACCTCTAAACTGGCCAGAACAAACTAGGAATTGAGTTTCTTTATCTACTGCAACAGCTTTTAAAAGAACTTAGTACTTTTTTTGTTTAAGAATTGATTTGTACTGTATTGATCATGAAGCCAAGTGAGATCTCATGTTTCTAATACTTACAATAGCTTCCCCTTAACTTTTATCCCTTCTGATTTTCACCAGCTGCTACCCAAGCTCAATTTTAGTTCACCTACTAAAAACCTAATTCTGCTTCTATTTCCACAATAGCTGTAAAACATCTGTATCAAAGGAATACTTACAGCTACTTTGTAAACAACACGTTTCCATCATTGCCAGTAGTGAAGGCATAAACAGAACACATCCAGAAGTAGTCCAGTAAAAGGATGGATTTGAACCATTGCAGCAACGAGTCCATACAGGTGCAGCCACAATCCAGAAAGAGAAACAGGGGCAGTGTGAGAAAGAAAGAAAAAGAAAAAGTTACTTACATTTGACCAAAGTAACCCACAATACTTCCCACCTACCATGCTCAGCCTACAAATGAATGGTTTGGGTTGGAAGGGACCTTGAAGACCATCTACTTCCAACACCTTGCCGTGGGCAGGGACACCTTTCACTACACCAGGTTGCTCACAGCCCCATCCAACGTGGCCTTTAACACTTCCAGGGACAGGGCATCCACAGTTTCTCTAGGCAATCTGTTCCAGTTTCTCACTACCCTCACAGCAAAGAACTTCCTCCTACCATCTAATCACAAAACCCACCTCCTATCAGTTTAAGGCCATTCCCCCTTGTCCTACCACTCCATATCCTTGTAAAAAGGCCCTCTACAGCTCTCTTGTAGTAACCTTAATTTAGTTTGTTTTATACACATGACAGCTGAATTTCACAGTAATATACTATCTTATCTCCCTGTCATTTAATGATTAGCTTTTTTCTCCAGCTGTTCAGCACCCTTTTTGTTTGCCATATGCTACCTGACTCTGTAATGGGTTCAAGGGTATTTATTTCCTTCAGGGGTGTTCACCAGAACACCAAATCTCATTTCACCACACTACTGCATAATAGCTTAATTTCAGAGTGGGAAAGGTACAAAGATCCAAGCCATCATCCCAGCAATGTCTCATGATTTTGTATTTCTCCATTCAGTGAACAGTGTCGATTTCACTTCATTTGCAATCCTGAGCACTGCAGCACTGCTACAACCTTGGCCATTACTGCCATAGTTCAACAGCCAGAAAGTAAGGAACAAACTAGGGAGCACAAGTTAAGTGTTTGTTCAACAACATCTAACTCTGTGCCTGACAAGAGATCTACATTAGTTCTCCTACATGGCACTTAAAATACTTTAACTACAAACCTGTATCACAGAAATTCTTTAAATTTCTGGATTTCTTCCCATGCTTAAGTATTTCAAGACACACCAAAAAAGGTAAAAAAAGTCCAACAGCAAATTCTAGGCCAGCAGTCAAGATGCTTCTGCACCTTGACATCAAATTTTTTAATCAACCCCATACTCTCAGAGCCTATTTTTAGAAAATTTACACTGTGTTGGAGGCTACAGTTCAAAGTGGCAGTGAAGTTCCCTTCTGCTTTCCTACCTAATACCACATAATCCTGTTTTTACAGTCCCCCTCACGTTCTATCCAGAGTCATAACAGTTCAGCACACTGGGTACTTTGCTGCTTTATCTTCTCAGAAGAGTGCAGCAGCAAAGCACTGCTGATCAACTCCAGTCCCTCTGTGTCCCACAGAACTGTGGCTCCATGCAGCTTGGGAAGGAGGGAAGATGCATATGGAGCAGAACTGGAGAAGCTGTCCAGGCTGGAACACAACTAATACTGCAGGTCTTGCACCAGTAGGAATACCCAAAGATTTTAGTATTAACCACCTTAAGTACTATATTACTGTCATGTATCATATCATGTATCATGCACATCACTGTTTTCAACTTTGAAACAAGGTAACACTGTCAAGCACAGCGGACTTCTGGTTCACCAAGTGCACAGAAGAGCTTGATTGCCTAGACAAAAGCTATTTGAAAATCCACCATCCAGCAAGAGGAGCCACATGGGCAATGCCACAGTTACTGTCTTCAACAGTGGCCAAAAACACATATCTAAGGCAGCACACACAGCAGAATAAAGAGAGGTGTATTTCTCTCAATGTCTCAGCAGTCACCAAAACTCTACCTCTCAAGCATTTAAGAGGAGTGTATTTTTCCACTAGAATAGCATTTGACCAACTTCTCTTCCCTGAAAACTCTTATTAGCATCAGAAAACCAGAGCAGCAAGGACTCCCTCTGTACATTGTTACAGGGAAGACTTTATCATTTCAAAATTACGTTGTTAGCTTTACTGCTGCACAGGAGTATCTGTGCTGGAAAAGAGCCTTAATAATATAGCACACTTCATTCAGAAGAAGCCATTTCCTATCTCTGCTTGCTTCTGCACACACCACATAACACTGCTGTAGTGCTGTACTCCAGCTCTGGAGAGGCCAGGGGGAGAGCTGCACACATTATCCAAGAGTAAAAACACTCACAGATCCACAGAATGATCATGTGCTGCCTCTTACTCTGATCCTTTCTCACTGATTCCCAACATGGAACTTATTTGACTCCTGCTGAGTACTGAGCTGATGACACCAGGAAATGTAGACAGTCCAAGACCTTCGTCCTGAGCTTTGAAAAATGTTCACAGCTTATCACTGAGCATACAGCACGACAGCAGTGCATGTCTATCACTTCACGTTCACCTATACTGCATTTCAGCTATCATTTTGTATCAAGTCTTTTAACATTTTTAAATTCTTGAAGTTGTCCATCATCTCTGCTTTAAGCCTGCACAAATGGAAGACCAGTCATAGGAATAATTACAAATTTGGCCTTAGCTGACTTTTGATGCATCCACTCTGTGCACTCAAAGTTATTTTAGTATGTCTCCCTCAAGCAAAATGCCACAGCCCACATAAACCAGCTGCAGAGCTCGTGCTTTTAGACCCATCATTTGAATCAATGGATAAATAGCCAGCAGCAAGCTGCTCTAACTATGCAAATGAGTGAAAGGAGGCAACATCAGTGGTTTTACAAGGAGTTCTAAGGGAGAACACTGATAATAAAAAATTCCCTCCCAGCACCTGAAGCCTATACCATCCGGGCCAAAAAATGACAAGTTCTGACATAAGGTCCACTGCCTGACAACAACACACCTTATCCCTCTGATCAAGGGGAGATGGAAGCCCAAGGTGAGCTAAAGCCACCATTTACTTCTACAACACACAACCCAAGAGTTCAGCTTGCACTACATACACGTAAGTGCAGCTGCTGTGCACTGGTGGCAACCAGCAGCCCATAACATGATGTTATGAAAATTCTGCAAGGATTTATGACATAGCCAAACCAGCAGCAAATATTAATGAAGACAGCTGGAGAGAAAAAAGAAGACCAAACAGAAAAGCAGTGTGACATCAAGGGAGTCACTGTCCTTTCCAATCAAAGTTGCCTTCAGTGCTTCTCAGTCAAATTTATTCTAAGAGAAATACAGGGGTTTTTTTTCCCCTATTGACCTTCTAGGAAAGACTATTTTTAAAAGTATCCAGAAGCATCATAGAAAATCCAAAAGTTGTTGAAATCTGGCCACAATATAAAGCAATGTTAGAAGGGCATACATATCCATTGCATAAGCCATATGACAGCAATGTTTCTTGTAATCAACAGTGAAAAGAAAAGGTGATCATTTTAACTTATCTCTCACAGCTGGAACTGGGAGCACATTCTGAAAAGTATTTTTTTCTACAATTCACACATGCTATGAAGTCAGTTTCTTCTGATAAGATACTGAAGCATAGGGCAAGTTTTCTTCACACAGAGTTTACTTTGAAAAGATGTCAGTGGTGCCAAAACATAAGACTTCACACCAGTTCTAACAATGAGTTCAGTCATTCGAACCATCTTTTTAGAACTTTTAGCTAAATTTCTGCAAACTCTCTAGCCACAGTATTTCTATGCAATGTCTTAGCATCATACTTGAGTTAAGATCAGTTGGATAGTTTCTAGCTTTACACAGAAAGACTAGTCCATAAACACTATGCACTTATACTTCCTCCACTATACTTGACACAGTAACGTTTTAATTTCTTATAACAGTGCTAGTTGTTTAAAGTCCCCACACCAGTAGACAGAAGCCTCCAAAACCTGCCAAGAGGACAGGCCTTACCAACATCTTCAAAGTCCCTTAAAGCTTGCCAGTTTAACAAACTGCATTTTTTCCTAATTGTCAATATGGAGGCAATACCTAAAACAAAGAGCTGATACATAACCTCATCTTGTTATCCCACATCTCAGAGGCAGACAGCTTTTGTGACTGCACATCCTTAAAATAGTGGCTTTGGGTAGCAGTATTTAGTGTAGTAATGCTTCTACAAGCCATGAGCACTTCCTAATATAATATACAGTACCTTAACTTCAATTTTTTTCGCCATCAGAAAAACCCCAGTTAAGATCTACACAATCCACATTAAAAAGGAACAAAACCAAACCAAAGAAAAACCCCAAACAACCCTGAGCTTGTCTGAAAACAACAATATAAAGATGCAACTCACCAGATCCACTTGTAGAGTTAAACCTATGCTGAACATCTGTGAATGTGATTGTCCTTTCACTATTCAAAGTACAGTAAAAATATCTGCTGGGTCAGTAACATCTGCTATAATCTGTATGGTTGAAGTCTGGCAGTGACAGAAAGGAAATGAGCACTTCTATTCCCTCAAACAGGCATCAGCTGCAGCCTTCTTTTACAACACAATTTGGCTCCCAACTGTGAATCTAGAGTCTGGCCCATGTTAGAAAAAAATACAAATATTTTCATAAAGGTTAAAAAAAAAAAATCCTTTCAATGCATAACCACAGTTAAGAAACAAGGATCTCTCAGTCCCTAGTGCAAGCTGATTGAGTCGATCAATAATTTTAAGCACTGATCCAGCAAATGCACTTTAAATTTAACTGTCCCTCAAAATCTCACTAGGCATAATGAGCATAGGTGAAGTGAGCTTTAGGCTCCCTCTCTTTTCCCATGCCAGACACTGTAATCTCATTTATTAAAGACAGTGCTGAAACACATGCAAGGTCTGAGAGCAGCAGGATTCTGCAAGAAGGGTTCTGCACTGTAAAAACCAGAAAGAGTAGAAGCATAACCCATCTGTTGAGCTACAGGCAGTGTAGTCCAGAGGAAAGCAGAAAGCTCTGAAGACAAACAAAGAGGATGTAGCAGGCAAACCAGTAAACCTTGTCTGTTCAAAAGAAATCAGGCAGCCTTCAGAACTGCAGAGATCACAGCAGCTCTCACAGCAGTCAAAGGGCAAGGAAGCAGACAGTTACAGGAAAACGAAGTCAGTTAACTATTTAGAAAAACAAAACTAATTATAGATAGATAGGAGAAGGAAGGGGGAGGGGAGGGGGGAGGTTGTCAAACTATAAAAGCAGGCCTGCATGACTAAAACATACACTATTGTAAGTTCTACCCATGATAACGTCACAAAATATTCAGGACAGCCACACATATTGTTGTAATAGTTCAGCCTCTACTAGAATTAGCTAGACAATTAAATCCTTGAAAATAAAATTTAAAAGCTTTATTTAAAATACACACAAAAGTATAGGAAAACCATTTTAAAGCTTCCTGGGTTTCTGTGCTTTAAATAAAAGGCTTGGTCTGCCTGCAGGAAGCAGCATGCAAACCCACCATCACACAGCAACTTGCACATAACTCAAAATCACATTTGACAGCGAAGTGACCGATTATCTTCCACTCTATAAAATAGGGGTCAACATGAAATGGCAGCTGGGAACCTTGTGTCAGGAACAGCAGCAGATCATGCATCAGCCACACATCACCTGCTGTGTCCATCACCCCTGTTCACCTTCCTTCCTAACTCCTCCTCCTCAGTTTTGCCATCCTTCAATGTTTATTCCAATACAAACACAGATTTGAAGATGAAAGATGCAAAATGAAACAAAAAACTCTTAAAAAAAAGCTATGAAAGATTCCTGGATACAAAACCTCCAAGGGAAAAAAACCCCCTACCACTAAACAAAAACAACCCCAAAAAACTCTCCAACTAAAATTAAAACTAAGTATATGTATCCTGCTTTGTATTTAACATGTCTCTTATCTATTTAGTTAGTAGATGTTTCCCGAAAGACATAAAAAATTTAAAATAATTAAAACAAAACAATCAAAACCAAAATGGTGGGATCCTTCACTTTTATCTCACACTATTTTCACCTTCAGTGAAATAAACTAACCCATGGGTTTGAACAGACCCATTTCTACATGGAGACCAATCCCAGAGTCTCACTCAGCACTAGAAACACAGCAGGAAAAAAAAAAGCAACAAAGCACAGTAAGTATTAAGAAGCACACTAAAGTGCCACGCCACAGTGTATCACTTAGCTCCTTTGCCATACCCTTTTAACCAAAGTTACTGTTGAACATTTTTTCAGTTCCTTCAGGTTCATCCTAACACTGCGTTTTCCTTCAGAAATTGCACACTGATTGATCAGTTAACTCACAGAATCAGCTGGTGGTGATAAACACCCCCACCCCCCCACCCCAAACCAAAAAACCACCACAAAACCAAACTAACTTACTGCCACCCCCAATTTCCACGTGGAAGCAAGCAGGAGCAGGGCACCTAATACATGCCCAAGCCCAGGAGTGAATGTTTGAGGAACAGCAGATTCCTGCAGTTCAACTGGCAGTATTTCAACCAAGGGACTCTAAAAAAGGCACATGCAGGGGTGCACTCTGCACTTCCTTCTGTGTGATGCCTTGAATTCCAACAGAAGTGACCTCTCTCGTGCCATATCCCATTCTCCTTCCTCATCAGGCAGCTCTAAGGATGACAGTACAAGAAAGAGCATTATCACATTTCTAGCCTAAAGGGTTACTATCAGATCTAGTAAAATTTCTTTAACATGTAGGAGCAGAAATGCTAACGAGGGGTGAATCACTGATGCAAAAATACTAAAGTACATTCAACATTGTCTAAGTGAAGCATGTTTCCCTTAAACAGAGAAATCACAGGTGCTTCTGCTAACATGGGCAATAATGCTCATTTGATATAACTAAGGAGAAGGGCTTTCACCCACATTTCTGTAGGGTGGATGCAACTCATTGCAATATGGAAATCACCTGTTTTGGTGTATACTCTTACTTTTCTCTACTAGTTTCTCTGCTGAACCACTCATCCTCTGACTTAGAGGAGCCTTCAGAAGTCAAGCAGGTTTCACCAAGACAGATACCTCAAGCTACAATTTGAAGACACATGTCCCTGTCTTGACTTTTGAAGTTTATTGTACTTCTGTGCAGCAGCAAACTAGTATCCCAGAAGAGTGAAACACAAGTACTTCTGAAAATACCAATTCTTTTGTATCAAACCAACCATTTCTTTGGACAAAATTAAAATAAATCTTGAGACCACCTCACCATTAACAAGGTGTCACAAATGAATCACTTAAAACACTTTTTTATGAAAAAAAGCATAGTGACAGTTCAAAGTTACGGTATTTATTGTCACTTCAAGCACAGTAGGTGTTTTTCCACATTGTCCATCCACTTTCCCCCATGGGAACATATTTTAATGACACCAAGAGACTTAATTTAGGCTTTTTAATTGTCAACTGAATTTTCATGATATGTTGAAATCGTGTTTATTTTTAGGTTTCAATACTTCTACTACAAGGTTCATCAAAGCCTGAGAGGGGTCCTTAGGGATATTGGCATATTATTAAATTGCTAATACTTAAAAAATTTAACTTTTTAACTATTGCCACAATGACCTCTGTATTTAGAATATAAAGAATCCTAGTGAGACCAAGAAGATAGTAAAAAAAAAACCAAAAAAAAACAAATAAACAAAACAAAAAAACCCAAACCAAACAGAAAAAAACAACCAACAGCTGCTATTTTAAAGAATTATGCCAATGTGTTAAACTTGGACGTTTTAAAACACAGCTGGCTGGCTGCATTGTTTTTAATTATCTTTATTTTTAAGCTAGAGAGATACCACAAAGATAATTCCCATTATAATTACTGTGTAAGGATGATAGTAAGTAAAACTTGAGATTGTTTCCCTGTGGGTCGCAATGGCAACTGATAAAAAGAATGGCCCACACTGATAGTAAAATGTATCATCCAGGTTTAATATTAAGAATATTACAATATAAAATTAGTGCAACTATTATGCATCTGTATCATAGGTTGCCAGTTAGAAACCCTAAGCTTTTACTTAATTTATTCAATGTCAAAGATGTAATTTCTAATCTGGTGTTCACTGCACACACTTCTCAAAGAGGAAGGCAACTGAGAGCATGCAGAACACCAGCAGACCAATTGCCTTGGATGACAGAACTAAGGTCCACAAGGAGTGAGGCCACAGCTGGACAGCAAACCATCCCAGTGATTAACAGCACCAAAGCTGTTGGCTTCCCAACTCCAAGTGCTTTTGTTTTTGGCATTAGCAAGGGAGCTGGCTGTGGAGAGCATGTATTGCATGGTCAAATTTGTGTACCAGCAGAGCAGCTGTTCTGCATGATTAGCCCTGCTAAATTTTACAATGGGAATTAAATCCTCTCCATACCTGAGTGTCACACCAAAGTACTCAACGCCCAAGATTCACAACCATAAACACAACTCAAAACAACAGGAAAACCAGGACCGCTGTTGCCGCCCAAGCGATGAACAACTGAATGCACTGAAGAGAAGTCACCTTCACCTAAGGGCACACAGGATGCCTTGCAGGAATATCACCAGGCAAGAAACCAGAGACAAAGCCAGGGCCAAGTGAAAATCATTCAGCAATCAGATGCCATCCACTGAACACTTCTTGGCAGAAGCTGTGTCTTAATCACTTTCAAAGTCTTCCCCAAGTCAGCTCTTGCAGATGTTTGGAGAAACAAGATGTCAACGTCCCTTTGTAAGCATTAACACTTAAATAACTGCACTTGGTCTGCATAAAATACTGAGTACTGATATAACTTTGACCTCACCAGCTTATAATTTCAACTGTTTAAGGATTCAGAACACAGCAAATCTTGAAGACCTTCTACAGAGTCCCTGTTAGAAACATGAAAGGAACACCATCACCCAGCTCAGAAAAACATACTAAATTTGAAACTGCTGAGAAGGAAGAACTCCCTGCTGAAATTTCCAGCTTTCCTGGTCAAATCTTAGAGGACAGGGACTCACTACCCCCTTCCTTCTCCTTTAAGGCATCTAGCCTTCAGCACTGTTTTGAACTTGTAACATTTAGACTTTTTTCCTTTAACTGACTGAAAAGGAGATTCCTTTTATTCACAATCCACAATCATACAGTGAACAACCATATACTCTAGTTTTTGCCCCAGTCTCTCTAAGGTCTTGTTACTCTTTACACTTAGAAACTGCAGGTCCCTTCCATCCCTCTGAAAACTTACAGGTTTGCAGATCCTCCCAGGATTGCAAATAAGAGCACTGAAGGTCAGTATTTGGCACAGCTGAACAACAGGAGGTGACTGCAAACTTCAGTACCATATTGCAGCAGTTTGCAAACTACTTCCTCCCAAGTTCTCCCTCAATTAAGTACTAAAAAAAATAACACAGGAGAAGGTAGCAGGATGGCTCGCCTTTACCCACCATCAGGGATTACTCAGACCTTGAATTCAAACCATCTGGCAAAGCCTCCCAAGAAGAAACTAATATAATCTTGAATCTCTTGGTTTGCTAGTACCCCGTTACTAACTACAATTAGGAAGTGTTTGTTTCCAGAAGCTGAGAAGGGGGAGAAATATGAGGATGGGTTCCTTGGCATTGTTCTTCTTTGTAAATTTTCACTGTCCCAAACTTGAAAACATTAAATTACCTGTAAGCCAGCATCCAGAATTGATTTTGAGTCATATACTCCAAGTTTCATACTCTTGTTTTAAAAAACCACACGGGGTATTGGTAAAATCACACAGCCAGAAAAATCTCTGCTGTCAGAAAGCTTCCATAAATTTACATTTCTCCAGCAACAGCTTTGAAAGCCTCACAACTGCCTTTTTTTTTTTTTGATGACCAGAAGTCAGCTAAAACTGCTATCTCAACTTACTTAAGATACCGTAACAGTAGGATCTGGACAGGACAACAAAACCCTCTGTACTGCCAGATTTCCGCAGCCACCATTAATCAGGGTCCCAGTTTTGCAAATCATTCTAGGAAGACCTTCCCATAAATGACACAGGCAATGATGCAACAGCAGATAATAAAAAGCAAGTCACCTCACCCATTCAGTGCTCCACGAGTGACAGCTGCTGCAACAAGAGCCATTAACCTGTGCCCACTTGTGTTTATCCTTAGATAAGTCACCAGCTCAGCACCGAGAGTACCGTGTTCTTAACCACCAGCACTAATTCCTGCAAGAGGACAGTTTTCCTCCTTCCCTATCTTAACCACTGGTAGAGTGGAAATAAACAAGTTGCACAACTAGACCAACTACCACATATCTCTGCTGCCTTGGGTACTCTAACAAAAACCTCCAGCCTACGTTAAGATTCAGTGTCTGGGTGGGAGCAGAAAACCAAGCTCCCTTCTCTCTGCAGCAGTGCCATGTTACACCAGTCTAAAGCAGACACTAAACCAGGACTGTGCCTATCTGTCTACTGCCCAAATAGTTGGCTGAAGTTCCATCTCTTGCCCAGAGCCCACTTGCATTTCTTTTTCCATGCCAACACACTTCTGTGATCACATGATATGAAAGATTCAGGGAGCTCAACTAATAGAAAGAAAAACAATCTTGAGGAAGGAAAAACAGGCAGTTCCTGTGAGTTGAGCTCCATGAAGAGACTCACTGTTGGGTTAAAGAGGCACTGCTGTGAGGGTGGGGAGAGCAGAACTGCCCCTCTCAGGCAGCTGGCCAACAGATTCACCCACCCACTGCAGCACCAGGGGTGAGCTCAGGCCTCCCCCGTATCAGTTCTGAAAACTGGCCATGGAACAAGTGAGATTAGCTCACATGTCCAGCTGAAAACTAGCTTAACTTTACATCAGCAAGATCATCTAATCACATCAGTATGTAAACACTAGAGCCTTTTCTAGCCTGTGTTAGAAAAAAACCACAATCAAGACATGCTTTTTCAACTGCAATCCAGTTACACCACTGTGCAAGCTACAAAACTGCATGATAAGGTTCTTAAGCAAAAACAAAAAGGAAAGCAGAGGATACTGCTGGGCACACTAAAACTTCCTGCACACTGTGAAAAAATTACACATAAATGAGATTAAAATGCTGCAACTGGTCAACACTGGAAAAGGTTTGATTTAAACTTCATTTTAATGTTAACTTAAGCATTCTTGGCAACTTTGACCACCTCTGTAATCAAGTTTCCTTTTATTACAATTTCAGCAAGAATCATTACAGGCATGGTCTTTTAATGTACAAGATACAGAAATAGGTAATATTTAATGGAGTATTCCCCTAATGATCTATCTGTACACAACACAGTGACAACATTCATGCCATCTTACATTTTTCTCAGCATCAACTGCCATGACATACAGTGCTTTCTGAGACAAATGTCACTCCAGAAATTCTGCCATCAATGACTTCAGCTGCCTTTCTGAAAGGTCTCATTGTAATAACACCACTGTACAACAGACTGATTTCTACATATAAGACTGTTTTGATTGGAATTTTATCAACTACTACTCGGTAGCTCAACACTCACCAACACTATTAAAGAATATACAAAACAAAAACTAGTTTGTATTTTTTCTTTTCTGGTCATCATTCCTGTCATGCTTTACCCCACAGCACTGAAGAAAGCTTCATATGGGTTATTCTCTGCTCTAGGAGCACACTTCTAAAAGCACTGTCACCCTTAGGTCTTTTTTTGTGGTCAAATAAAAGACCAGTCTAGAGTAAATTTTTTTCTTTCTTCAGGTCTCACGTCTTTTGAGCATGATGCAATCTTTCCATTAAAAAAAGGTCTATTTTAAAAGTGTCACACCAAAGCTTGATGCTGTATCTTAAAATTAATCCTGCTAAAGCCACAGCGGGTCAAAAGAGGAAGAAATCGCCCTAATGTTTTAATCAGTCCTCCCCCCTCCCCGGTTTTAAGTTAACAACCCTACTATTCAGACTTTTAAAATAAAAAAATGGCACACTACTGTTAAGTGTAAAGAGGGGGGAAAAGGGCAATAAAGAGCCCTGTCTTGAGGTGTTATTTCCAATGTTGCCCCATAAAAAATTTCTGTGCTACTAAGGAATAATTCATTTCTATTTTAGTTGCTTAAGTGCTTCTGAATGTAACACCCATAGTGCCATTGTTCTGCAATACTGCTCCCAAAATTATTTGCAAATGCGTACCGAACTATCACTGTGTTAAATGATAGAAATCTGGCAGGAAAACGGCCACACAAAGAGCCATTTGAAATAAGATACAGAACTATTCTGTTCTCTCTACGTGGCTTTAAGAAGGGCTGACAGGCAGTGCCGTGCCCTGAGCAGCAGCACTACCAGCCCAGCACCGGGGCTGGCAGGTTCCCGTAAGGTACATTCAGAAGCAATGGCATCGATGCACAAACAGCACAAGATTTAAGTGGCTCTCGAAGGAAGGAAGCCCAGGGTGTACCTCAGAACGAGGTTTAGTCAGGCTTGTGTTTTACACCGCTTTAGCTCAAAGTCTGTCAAAAGGAAAGTGGACACATATTGTCTTCTGAAGTGCTTATGAGCCTACTGGCTACTTTCTGATTTTTAATGTCAAGTAAGGAAGTCATAACTTACAGTAGTTTCACAGGCACCTTCACGCAATGCAGCAAACCCCTGGTTTTACAGGGCAGCTGCACTGAACTAAAGCAGAAGGCAAAACAAGTTATGCAAGTAGATATTGTTTTGATTCTTTCCTATTAAAAATCCCCATGAAAAAGGAAAGAGCTACCTGATGACATTACAGAGCTAGGCGTCTGCAACCATTAAACCTGGGCTGGAAGGAAAGCCCCATTTGACTCAGCCCTGACATGCATGAAACTCACTCTGGCAAGGTGAACAGGAAGTCACTGGTTTCTGTGAACAGAGTTCCTGGCCCTAGCAGCTGAGAAATGTCTTCACCTCACTCATGTCACCATCCCCACCTCTGTAAGACTTCTAATTCATAAACATCAGCTCAAGACGTTCGAACCCTTCTAGGGAATAGTTTGTGACCGCCTACAGTTTAACACTACCCCAAATTTGAATTACTAATTTAAACGAGGCTTAACTAAACTACTCAAATGGTGACTAAATGCCATTCTAATTACAGAGAACACATTCGCAATTAATAGCTTATTTCAGGAGCTGGAGCACCAACTTACAGAAAACAGAACGTCGCTCATACATACGCATCTCTGGTCTAGACAGGTTAAGTGAACAGTCTGGCAATAAATTAAAGCTAAAAATGTATGTCATACTACAGTTCTGAGGAGAAACCTCTTTGCTATACTTTCTCCAAGGCAAAAATTTCCCCACTGACTTTGGGTTTAAAAAGAGGTTTTGAATCTGCAGCCACCGTATTTCATAACCATTCTTGGCCTTAATGGATATTTCAAGGTAGTATTAAAAACAGCACCACAGCAGCACTGAGCTACTAGAACTTGGGAAAAAAAAGCACAAGAAGCATGAGCCTGCCCCATGGAGGAGAGTAAGCACCACTAAGCTAACAGCCTGATACATAAAAAATTTAAGAGTTCTAGAGTGCATGTTTCAACATATGAAGTCAAAAACCAATAAAAAAGCAAAACCTATTGTATTTTAGCTTACAAAGCAGACAAATCTGATCTTTTATTCCTGCAAAAGACAAAAGAAAAAAATCAAGTTTTTATCCATATATACAGAAACACACATCTGTTTGTTGCTCTGAGTACACATGTGAAGAACAGTTTTAACAGTCTAGTTGCTAGTCCTCACGGGTAAGCAGAAGGAAATGTTGTGAGATACTGTCAGTGCACGGACTGATATGCACAGCTCTTGGTACATCTGCTTCAATTTCCAAATGACTAAGGAACAACCCTTTCTTCCACAGCAGTACACACAGAGCAGGTGATGCTCTTGCATTCCAATTCCCGTTTCAACACAGACAAGGCAGTAATTGACCTTTAACGCAATGGCTTCTTGAAACCTGCTCTCCTAAGTAAAATTTCTATTTACTGGCTTTTGTTATTCACGAGTCAGCTCAACAAAAATAAATGCAGTCACCCAAAGCCAGGATCAATTACTGCTGCTATGTTCGCAAGTCAACAGCCAGAGACGCAAGTAATCCCACAAACTAAGTAGGTATCAAGTGAAAACTGTTAAACACTACACAAAAATACATCTTTCCCTATTTCCTAACATTTGAGCAGGCAAAAACCCTAGAAGATAGAATGATAAAAGAGAAACACTCCACAATCATATTACTTTGGTATCTCAGTAAAAGTTGTAGTCAGAAATTATCATTTAGCACTGAAGCGCTGGTACTACAACAAAAGAACCCTGCATAAGAAGGTATGGTCTACTTTTTAATTGAGATAGACAGCAGTGGCCCTCCTCACTTTCTTGGGAGCTGAGCCTGCATATTCACAAAACCTGACATTTTTGGGTCCTAGACCATAGGTATTTCTGCACTACTTTTACTGAACACAACTAAAGCCAGTGCCAGTCAGAGGGAGATTCCAACGACCAAGATAAAACATTCAATGAATGGGTAGTTCTGACAGTCTTCTGTTCACCGATGTTCCATCTGCAGGAGGCGACACACGAACTGCACGCAGAAGATTCCTGAACGCTGTCTTTCACGGAATTACATTTGCACACAACTGGCTCAGCGCGAAGCCAAAACTTCACGTTAAAATAAGCTTAGCTGCTTTCCCCTTAAGTGGCCCATTTAAAGAAAAATACATATTTGTGCATAATAGCCCCTTTTCCCAGTGACCCTCCCGAAACGCCAAGCACCCCTCCAAATTTATCCCGCAAGACCGCTTCGCTAAGCGAGGGGATCGCACAGAAACCGCTCAAAAAGCTATTCCATACACACTCCTGGGGCAGCTATCCGTAAATTGTACTCTTTCTTTTCTTGGTTTATTTTAAAAACGACCGGTCGCAGCCCCCCACGGGCTGCAAGAGTGACAAAAAGCCCTCCAAAAAAATGCCTTTAGGGGAGGAGGGAAAAAAA
>VXAU01006175.1:1100470-1139696 GCA_013399695.1 Formicarius rufipectus | reverse complement strand
GGGTGGGAGAGGCGGCGGGGAGGGGGCCGGAGCCGCATCCCAGGAGGAGGAGGAAGGCGAGGGGCGGCCGGAGGGACGAGGGCCCCGCGATGGGAGCCCCGCGATGGGAGCCGTGCCCACCCCCGGGGCCGCCTCTCAGCCCACCCATGGCGGAGACCCCCAAGCCCGGAGGCTGTCAGGGCTCCCTCCCCTGCCCGCGCCTCGGCCCCGGGCTGGAGACTCACCCATGGCGCTGGCCGGCGGTGCTGACGCTGGGCTCCGGCTGCTCGTCCTCCCGCCCTGCCCGCCTCCCTCCGCGCACAGCGGGGCCGCCCCCTCCTCCTCCTCCTCCTCCTCCTCCCCTAAGGCCGAGGAGGCCGCGGCCCTTCCCGCACACCGCACGGACGGACACACGGACAGACTCAGCGGCTCCGCTCCCGCCGCCCGCTCCTCCTCCCTCTCTCTCGCCGCCGCCTCCGCCCCGCTCACGCTCCCCGCCCGCCTCCCCGTGCAGCGCCTTCCGGCTCGGCCCCCCGGCGGCCCCCCCCCCCCCCCCCCCCGCCTCCTCCTCCTTCCTCCTCTCCCCGCCCTTCTCCAGCCCCGGGCTCGCCCTCGCTCTTTATTTCCTCCCGGTCCGGGTGGGAGGACGAAGGCACCGCTCGACGGCCATTTTGGACCCGGGCAGGCGCTCGGTTGGCGGCAGCGGCGGCGGAGGCAGGGGGGGAGCCTTGCCCTCAGCAAAGATGGCCGCCCGCTCCCTCCCGCGCCGGGCGAGGCGCGTTACACCGCCCCCGCCTTGCGCAAAGGGGGCGATTCTCGAAGCGCCGCTGCGCTGCACGGCGCGCGCGGCCCGTGGGGCGCCGCGGGGCCTTACGCTGTCTGCGCCCGCCCGCCTGCGCAGTTGGCGTACGGACGGGACGGCGCTGTGGGGATGGCGCTGTGGGAATGGCGGGCTCTCGCGAAGTCACCGGTGGGTGCGCAAGGCGCTTGTAGCGAACGAGAATTCACTTTAAAAAACATTTTAAAAGAAAAAAGTAGTCGAAGGCCGTTTTTGGCAGGCAGTGGGTGAGATCCTTCGAGGAGGCCGAAGGGGTGCGGGCGCGCCCCGGGAGTCGCGCTGACAGGCCCAGCGGCCTCGGCGCGGCCCTGAGTTGGCTCCTCGGAGATGCTTCCAGGAGCCGGGATAAAAGCTCCAGTAAAAATTAAAAATTACACTGGGAAACGTGGGCTCCTCGAGAGGCAGCAAAATGCTTCTTGCCTTTTCTATCGCAGTGCAGCGCTCAGTGTTGTGCTTCCTTTCCACGGCTGGGACAGGTATCTTTGGAGCCTGAAAACTGG
The DNA here is from genome assembly GCA_013399695.1 of Formicarius rufipectus. Classification (NCBI taxonomy): domain Eukaryota; kingdom Metazoa; phylum Chordata; class Aves; order Passeriformes; family Formicariidae; genus Formicarius; species Formicarius rufipectus. Next base: position 1,138,379 of record VXAU01006175.1, on the reverse strand, counting down.
GGTATTTTATGCCAGAACTGAAATGCTGGAGAACTGCATATTTATGATGTGTGATTTGAAACTTCGCATACTTTCTTTTGTGTTAGGAATTTTTGAGTATGGTCCTTTTCCTTCACATGAGGCACAGTGCACTTTTCTAATCGGGGAAGGTACTTGGAAAAAAGGTAAAAAATTACTTTTTTATCATGTAATTTGTTGACAGCCTTATTAAGAGTACATCTTAACAGCGTGCCCTGGTACTTGGAGGACCAAAAGAGCAATTTTCAGCAGCAAAAGGGAAATGTTCAATAATGCAGTATTTCTGTAGGTAGTCATAGCCAGGCCGACAGGAACAACAATGAAGACACTAAGTTTGCCTTTGTTTCTCACAGATTTCCATTCATCCAACTCTTTGCTGTCTAATGTCCAACTTTTCCTTCTTTTTTCCCTATTTTTTTTTTTTTTTAGGGTTTGGGGTGTTTTTCTGGTGCATTTGATAAACAAGTACTTTTCATGGCAACAAGAAAAACACATAAACTTTTCGGAAGGGTATGCAGCCCTGCGCAGTGTGGTTCAGCACTGTTTGAGAACTGGAAGTGTTACAATACACTGTGGTTCTTGGGTGCCCAAGGGAAAGAGATTTTTATTATCTTTGGTCACAGGACTACCAAATGGTATCTCGTAAATCTGTGTCTTTCACAATGGATGAGGTAAGAAACAACCTTTTTTTTTCATTATGGTTGGTTTAGGTGGTGATGTCCATGGCAATGAGGTATAGCTGCATTGCTTTCGTGGTTATTTGAATACCAAAAAGAGACACTTTACACCACAGAAGTTCACTGAATACAAAATACAATCCCCGCAGCTCTCCCATAAAAATACATTGTGGGAAAACAAATAATGTGAATAATAATTGTTTTCTCTCTTGTAGCAAGGGCTTCAAATTGCTCAAAAACATCCATCTTGGTTTTCAGGTATGTAATATTGAAAAAATAGTATATAACTGATGGGAGTATCTTCAAGGAGGAAGTGCTGTATTTTGGGGAATTTCCTTTCAAGTAAAACATTACTTTGTGGATTGATCGCTGGAAAGACAAAAGTGAGCTTGCACCTTTGAAATCTACTGCAAAACTGGCACAGGCTTAATGAGGAAGCAAGATGCAAGGCAGTGGGTTTTATGTGAGGTTAATGTCCCATTTTTGTGTTGTGAATGGCACTGTATGTGTGTGGGGTGTCTCTTTTCATACAGCGATTCACAGGGTTTGGAAGATCCTGCAAAACTGTGTTCATTTTGAGAAATAAAGCAAATGCAAATGGGTCCCGGGGGTTTGAAGAATACTGTGTTCTGTGTGCAATATAACAAATCCAAACTTTTTCCATTCCTGTAGCGATCTGCTGTTCTTCCTTAAAAGCAAAAGACATCACTAAATGTCACTGAAATTTTTTAAAAAGTGAACTCAACAAGCACATTTCAGAACTCTGTGTATTCATTTGATTCAAAGATGGAAGATACGGTTTTGTGACGGCTTTTTGTGAAATTAATAAAAAACTTTGCAAACTTAAATATAGGATACTACCTGCCATAACTCACCCCTCTTGTCTTCAGATACAGAAACAAAACCCACTCACCTCATTTCGAAAGTCTACTGACTAGGGTTGCTGCCAGGTTGGTTCCCAACCAGCCTAGCCAGTTTCAGTCTCTTCTTACCAGTGAGACATAGGAAGACAATTTTGTTTTGGTATTTTTTTTAATGCAAGCAGACGTGACTCACTAGGTGAATTTGCACATATCATTAGCACCAGCATGGGATGGGGTGGAATTACTGCAGTTGTAGCCTACTGACTTGCTCCTGCATGGCCACTACCTCCTGGGTTTGAAGGGCATGTGATGCATCTCCAGACTGAATCACCCTTGCTCAGTCAGTTCGATGTACACCACATCCTTTCGAGCTGCTGGGCAGGTGTAACATCTCTGTGTACCAAGCAATGCCTTGCTGAAAAAATAAGTTTCATGATACCAACTGAGTGAGGTCCTAAGTTCTCACTCCTATAAACGGTGTAGCTCTTGCTGGATAGAGGGCTGCAGATGCTCAGCAGTGAATAATGAGCACAGCATCCTCCTTAGCACCCATTGTTAAATCTCAGGTTTACAATAATGCCTACCACTGTCTTGACCACTCTTTGACCATGGCTTGTTATGCTGACCAGAAATGTCTCTAGTCCTTGTACTGTGCTGCCTCTTGGACACCTGTTGCTCCTGTCATTGGATGTTTTTTTGTAAATGCTGCCATTTTGCTTTGTTCTATACCACAAAAAACCACACTGGTACTATGCATGGTAACAGTAGTGTGGGGCATCTGCTGTCACACCTAACTGGGCCCTGACATCTTGTCCATCAACCCTTTCATGTTTGGTGACATAACAAGTCCATAAGACCACTTGTCTGCATAAAGCTGCCAGAGTCAGACCCGTATTTGTGGGGCTTTTCTGTATCCAAAGGGGGCTGTCAGGAAACAGAAAACCCTTGCAAACTCAGAACCAGCGCAGTAACCAGCTAGAGGGATGGATCACCTCTCCTGGGAGGAAAAGCTGAGAGAACTGGGTTTGTCCACCCTGGAAAAGAGAAGGCTTAGGAGTGACCTAATTGCAGCTCTCTAGCACCGGAAAGAAATGTACAAGGAAGATAGAGAAGGACATTTTACAACAGCATGTAGTGAGAGGACAAGGGGAAATGGCTTCAACTGAAACACAGTAGGTTTAAGTTAGGAAAAAAATTTTCACTGTGTCAGCGGTGAAACGCTGGAACAGGTGGCCCAGAGAAGTTGTGGATGCCTGATCCCTGGAAGCGTTCAAAGCCAGGTTGAATGGAGCTCTCAGAAACCTGGTCTGGTGGACAGTGTCCCTACCCACTGCAGAGGTGTTGGAACTTGATCTTTAAAGGTCCATTGCAACCCAGGCCATCCTAAGGTTCTGTCCTCACTCCGGTTGTTGCTGCCATCATGGCTCTCATCTTTTGCTGCCGTCTACAAGATTATTTTACAGATATGCAAATGAAGCAACATAAAATGTACACCTCTTGACCCCCAGTTAAGTTCTGCCATTTGCTGTTTAAAAAAAGTGCTCTGTAACAATAAGAAAGAGCCACATTCACCAGCAAATGCTTGTAAAATGCTGTAAAAGTTATGAACACAGGCTTCCATTGAACAATTGCTACGGGAAAAATACAGCATCTCTTGTTTTGTAGTGTGTTTACTGTATCGTCCTGGTATACATCCATTACTTCAATTATCTAAAGAAAGAGGCTTTGATAGATTACCACCCAATGATGTGATCCTTGTGAGAGGCACACACATGCACTTATTGTTTAAGGTAGAAAATGGTTGCTTTGTGCAGTTACAGTCGTGCAGCAGAGAATATAGATCAGTAGAAGCAAGAAGGCAGCCTAATCCTTAGCCTTGCACTCACACCAATAACGATTACTTCCTTGAGTGAGGTGAGCTACAGACTTCATGGCAATTTCCTTCATCCGTGCGAGACTCGCGGCCAGGGAAGCACAGTCGGCTTCCAGCAGTGTTAAACTATTTGAAAAATGCACCACCTAATACAAGAGCTGTTTGTACAAGAGTCACACGTGCAAGACGGTGAGCTGACAGATTGAAAAATACATTTCTGTGGCCAGGGAGTCGGAGCCTTAAGCAAAGGCCCCTCTCGCCCTCCCTCCCCTCGGCTTGCAGGCAGTAGCGGCGGCTGCTCGGATGGCCGGGAGCGTGGTGATACTGTGTGGCACACGTCCTGTAATTCCAGTTCTCCGTTGGTTGGTTGGTTAATCAGTAAACCCCACTGGGGTTGGGCAGGGCTCGGTGAATCCTTAGGAGGCTTTCCCTATACCCAGATGCGTAATCATTAATAACCAGTGCTGCAGAAGAGTGAACACTTGGGAACGGTTGTGTCTGAGCAGGGCTTGGTGGGCATGAAGGGTCTGCTCACACTGCCACCCCGGGAACAGCAAAGCCTTTGGGGAGCCAGGCTCACTGCCTGGTTCTGTTAGCAAGTGCTTCCTAGCTCAGAATAAGGTACTGCTGTCATACTTCGCATTCCTGCCCAGGGCCCAGCTTGTGTTGCAGGCGTGGCTGCAGTGCCACGTTTGTGTCATTCGGTGGCAGAGAGGATAAGGTGAGGTCTTCCCCTGGTGCTCTGACCTATGTGGGCTCCCAGGATTGCTCAACAACCTGACATTATTGCTTTTCTGTTTGTTAGTTTTTTTTCCTTAATTTGAGATGTTACACTTGAGAGGCGGCGGGCGTTGGCCGAGTGGCGTAGGCCCCCACCTGTGCAGCCGGCTCCTCCTCTGAGGACGCCGGTTCGAATCCTGGAGGAACTCGCTGTCGCCGTCCGAGCGTGCTCGGCCGTGGCAAGATGAACCTCAGGAGTAAAGGGGGTGGGGCCAGTTCCGCGCACACTGTGCCTCACCTAAAAAATCCATTGCGCAGGGTTATCCCAGGATCTTCGTTCGCGAAGTCCAGCCAACAACATACTTTGCATATTAGATTAGGAAAAAAATACTTAGACCTGTAATGCAATGTGGCATTTTATTACAATTCTTTTTTTAATTATTATTTATTTTAGGAAAGGAGCTATGATTTTCAAAAGAAAAGCATCTTTTCTCAAAATGAATTTCCTGCATAAACAATAGACAGTGGATTTTGGGTTTTGGTTTTTTGTTGTTTTGTTGTTGTTTTTTGTTTTGTTTTGTTGTTTTTTTTGTTTTGTTTTGTTTTGTTTTGTTTTTTAAATTCCAGAAATAAAACATTTAAGAGTAAATCAAATATTACAGAATAAATAATAGTAAAATATTACAGAATTAATGGAAACTTCAGTTCTGCATGTACTGTAGTCAGCTCTTAAGTCTCTTCACTCTTATCAGCACATTGTTTCTATAGAAAGTAAAGTCAGTGACAAGAAAGACGGACTGTGTACCCTGTGCCACCATGGTCCCAGCAGTCTGTCTTTGTATTTTCCAGTTGTCCTCTTTCAACTAAAGGACATCTACATAACCCTGGGAACATTTAATCAGACTTTGTCCTTGAAAATACTAAAGCAACAGTACGTCAAGTAGTCGACATGAGACTTGAGGCAACAGTATGCCACATCCAGGCCTTGGGTGCAAACGCTGAACAACTGAAGCCAAGTGTTGCAGACTGTGCCTCTTAGTGACATTTTAATCACTTTGCCACTTTGTCTGTTTCCTTTACCTGTGAAAATGCCACCCTGTCTTCTGATACGGTTACTGTGATACCCACACTCTGGAGTCCTCTCCGAATTCATTCCAAAGTGACAAGTCTTTCCCTTTGTGTCTCAGGTTGGACCAGCCTGGACCCTACTCCTTCTGGGTACACAGGTCCTGAGTCCACCACTGCCCTCACCCTTCTGACTGGCATGGGACTTGGCTCCCAGATCTGCCCTTTGAGGCTGCACCTGGCACTTAAATGACTTGGTTAAACAAAATTAATTGCATGTCATGACCATTAGGAGCAAAGGCTTTCACACAGAGAAGGACTTGTACCATCACTCCTGTCTAATCTACCACACAAACACATGTAATTTGTCTAGGGTGGTTAGACAATCCCAGTTTTTTTCTGAGCAGCTGCTCTGTAGGAACAAAACTATTGGTGCCTCAGCACCAGAGCATCAACCCAATACCTCTTGGAAGTAACTTTTCAGATACTCAGTTACTCTGTTCAATTTCAGATATTCCCTGTGCATTTGAGCGTTAGGTTCTAGCCTAGAGCCAGTTCCTGAACCCTTGGGCTAGAACCAATGAATACAACTTTTATAGTTCACTGGTTGGTTTTGTCTCCTGCTTTTGTCAGAGGATGACTTATTCATACCTGTCTTTTGGGCTTTAGTGTTAATTTATCAAGTGGCAGCCATTCAGCTGCACACACCTATGCATATAGCTCCAGTTAATCCAAACGAGCTACTCACTTGTCCTTTGCAAAAAAAGGTGATATAAAACACTTATCACTAAGTAAAAAGCAAACACTTTTTTTTTTTTTTTTTAGAGCCATGTGTGAGATTAGCATCTGTTTACACATGGGACTGGCTGGAGGCTACTGCCACTGGTGACAGTGGGAACTCTGCAATTGGTTTTAAGCATTATACAGCCTCAAACAGTCAAATCTCTCTATTAACAGAAAAAATATCAAAACTATGTTTTGTAAGAAAACCACAGAGAGCAAAAATATGAATGTAACAGTATAGAAATACCTAAAATACATTATAGTTCAATACAGTTAGTTAAACCATTGGTGCATAATGTGGGGGGAGAAAAAAAGGAAATGTAGATCAAGGAAAATTATGAAATAATTCAGATTCCTTCTTTGTATTCTGAATTGCATCAGTTTGAACTTCTATTTTACATAAAGACAAAAGTACTTAGTGATTTTGCTATGATGACCGAGCAATACTAGAAATAGAACCCAGTTCTGAAAGAATCAGTTATGTAGACATTTGGGATTCATAATGGAAGATAATGGTCTTTTTGATGATGAATCCACTATATAAGCCAAGAATATTTCAAGAGCTTGTTTCAAAGTAGATGCATTAGCATAACCCAGACATATCCTTGGTCTTCCAGACAAGGAAAGTTCTTATATTGACACTTTAACAGAAAGTTAGAGTATTAGAGGGTTTTTGAAGAAATTATGCGCTTGTTAAGAGCCAAACTTCAGACACACTCCTTGCAGTGTATATATTTTAATGCAAAATACATGATCTGCATTAGCTTGGAAAAATTAAGGTTAGGGTTATTTCCATAACATCATAGATATGTTTTTTGAAACAACTTCTGGGTCATAAGGTCATTAAGTGCCCTTGTTAGATTCACTGGCAGCATGGATTCTTCCTACACAGGATATTTTTAAACTTTTTGCTAACACCTCTTTTCCTCCCTAGGAGGTCAGTGGAATGCCCAAAGTTCTGTAAAAAGCATGCATAACAACTGTGGTCAGATATATGAGAAGCATATACTGTTTGGTTATACATTGACAGCAGGTTTTGATAGTTAATCTCCTGCTCTATGGAGTGCATGGGAACACCTCTGTTACATACTATTCTGAACAAAAGTGGTTTATATGTATATATAAATATGTAGGTATAGATAGCTAGATATATCTGGAATGCCTATTTGCATGACTTCCAGTTTTATGAATATACTAGTATTTCTATTGCCCATGCCTGTTTTCAGGTATTACTCATCTTCACCAGAGACACTGTGATAGAAATCTGTGGGACATGACACGTCCATGCGAGTTGCTGGGTGTTTTTTGTTTCCTTGGAATAGCTAGCTGGAGAATTGAATGTTATCAAAAGAGGGTTCAGTTGTGTGTTAAGCAAATACTTGCCTACAATACCTTTCTTTAAAAAGTGTTTTCACTCATTCATTGGAAAAAGAACTGTAGTATTGTTCTCCCTGTAGCATATTACTAAGCAACTCATGGAGTTACTGTTGTGTTGCCTAGCTGGTCCAAAAGTTCAGTGTATTGAATTCCTGTTTGCGAGCCAGTGATCTCCCATTTCCTATCAATTTATTTCTTGGTGTCTTTCTAGTTTACTGTAGTTATCTCAACTATTTAAAATGTCTGCAAATATCCCCATGGTAATGGAACTCACTTGGCAGCACTGTATGGTTATATGAATCATTACTAGACAATAAATAAATGGCTTAGGGCATAACTAAATACCAAATGGAAGTTGATATGTATAGTAACACCAGAAAGAGTTTATTGTGAAGATACCTCAACACCATTAGTATTCTCTCTTGGAAAACCATACTTCTTAAAAAAGTTGGTTTGGACAAACTTGAGAGTTTGGTCTTGATGTTTTAGGGGATGTCCCCCAAAAGAAACCCTTTCCTGGAGATGGGTGTATCACCCCATAACTGTTGTGCCTAAATCCAGAGAGCAAAGGTGGCTGTTGGAATCCTATATAAAAATGTTGGTTTTTATGATTATGCATCTATTAGTGCTATGGGCTCTCCATAGTGGATAAATGGAGAAGTAATCCCTCAGAAAGGTTCTTAGTTTGAGCCTGTGCCTTTGACAGAAAGCAGGCTAAAGCAGTATTTATAGACTTTCAAAAGATAGTGTATGAGATGTAGTGTATGTGCATAAACTTCAGTGAATAAACAAGTCACTGTTTTTTGTAATGCCATAAGATGGCCGAATACTTGCAGAGCATTTTCTGCAAGAGAACAGTATTCCATTTTCTTGGGCTACAACTGGCAAAGCAGCCTTTTTCAGAGTCTTCATAATTATCACAACTATGAAGAAATTGTCCATTCAACTCAATGTCTTAGATGGACCCATTAGCTACTGTTGTCTTGTTGCATAAATGCAGTTGCAAAAGTGACAGGGTTTTAATGCAGGATGTCTTAATCCATTGTGATCGCTACATGGCTCCTTCTTCAAATACAAAGGAAGGCTGTGCAGTCAAGCGTGTTTTAATTCCATATCTAAAGTTCAGCAAATGGAAGAGAGAGCATTGAAAGACTTAAATAAACCACAATGTGATAAATCATAACAAAGTACAAAATGAAAACATTCAGTTTATTTAGAGAATGTTCTCAAAGAATGGAATACATCAGTCTTGAACCAAAGCATACATTTATCCAGACTGTTGTTAATTCGCAGTTTATTTATAAAATGATTCCATTTTTGATAACATCTGTATATGGCAAGGTGCCTAACCTCTGGGGCACAATGGGGAGAAGTTACTAAGTTAGCATCCTCCTTCCTCTCTATCTACAAGCAAAGAAGCTGGAAGGAATCACAGGGTCACTTTGCTGACTGAACTTGGGCAGCAGCACCCGGCAGGTCTTTGTAACTTCCACGCATCAGAGAAAAGACAGAGCTCCTTTAAAATGGAGGCAACAGGAAATCTTGGTAAGAGCTGCTCAGAACAGCCAACTGAGGCAAGCCAGGTACAAAGCTGTGGACCTGTTGTGGTACAGAGTCAACACTGACTGCAGTCATGGAGTCAACTCAACAAAATCACACCAAGTGATGAAATTAAATCAGAAATTACCTAACCCCAGCTGTTTACACACAGCACAAAACTCATGCTAATTATAATTCCGCTTTTCTCTCTCATTACTTGACTGGGAAACTACTAAAAGATAATTTCTATTTGAGCAAGTATTTGAAAGAGCAGTGAGTACTTTTGACTAATGCACCTATAAAGTAAAGTACTGATCTGGACTGAAACAAAGCCCCTAAAATACATACAGAAATTCCATTTCCTGTACATCATTGAAAAATTTAGTATGGCAGAAAAAATAAATCTGATTGGCCACAGAATGTTTTCTCTGTAATAGTTACAACATAAAATGTATTTTTGATATTGGAAAAAATAACATATTGTTCATTTTGTCTGATGGATTTTACCACTTCCTGCCTGATAATTGAGGAATTCAGAATGCATTTTGGCCAACAAGAAGTATGTCCACACTGGGGAATTTCTTGCTTTCTTTTCAGGAAGCACAGCTGCATTGCTGCTATTAATGCAGGATTTCTCACCACCATTTATCTAATGATGCCTGGCCTCCATCACTTTTCTAGATGTCTCTTATCTGCTCCACAGTGGGCCTCTATCCTGCAAGTAATTCCCCTTGGTACAGAGGTTGGCAGCTGGCCGTGGGGTCCCAGCCATTCCAGATATCTGCGTGTAAACATGAGGGGAATTGCAGTCCCTGTGCTGGCAAACACCAAGGCAGCAGCTTGGTTTTGTGGAGATCACCACTGAACTCCTTCAGCTGCAGTTACACAAAGTGACCATTCACCCTTCGGTGTGTGAGCCTTTGGGGCAGAGACCAGACACTCCCAGGGCAACGGGGGCCCCATCCTGGCTGGGCCAAGTAATTAGAAAAAGATGGGACCTGGCTGACCTACTTCCCATTACTTTCTTCTGTCTTCTCTCAGTATGAGCTTGAGGTCTTCACTCTCCACCCTCGTCTGTTTGGGTTTTTTTTGAATAAAGCTTACATTTTTGAAAACATAACAATTTTATTTAATAAGAAAAACACATTAGCAAATGGAAGGGTGTCTTTAAGACTTTTCTCCTCAGCAAACTGGCTTTCACTGAGAATTACATGTGTCTCTGGTAAATAAATTAGAAGATAAATAGCATTAAACTCATAAAACAATTGCTGTATTTTCCTGATGGTTGGCATCTCTGCACTACAGCTGCTTCTCCCAGCCTCCTGGGAGCAAAGAAAGGGACAATAGCAAGCTATGCAGTGTGACTGACATCTCTTCTACCCTACCAACCTAAAAGCACACACACATGTTTACCAAAACTCACCATCAGGAGGTCACACAGGATGGTCTTTTGGCCATGCACTCCATCACGGATCAGACAATCTCTTTGTACACCCCAGAATACATCTCTGTTCTCAGCAGCTACTCCAGCAGGTGCAGCTCTGCGTGTAAGCTGCCCAAAACAGCCAGCTGTGCTTGCAATGAAACATTACAATCTGTGACCATCAGAGGAGAGGAGTCCTCACCCAAGGCTGTAAATAAAAGGAGGAGAATGTAGTGGCTTTGGGCTTTCTGCCCAAACAGATAAACTTTGATTGCTGCTGTGCCTTTGCTTTCTTAGGAAGCCCCAAGCACTGTTTCTGATCAGAGAAGGAAGAAGTCCTCTGCCACGACCCATGTTAGGATCAGCTGTTCCAAGCTGGAGTTCACACTGAAGATCAACAGAGCCAGGACTGAATCCACAGCGTTGCTCCATTCCATGTGCAATCCCCAAGGCTGTCTTCCACATGGGTCCCCTGATTTCTCATACCAGGTCCTTCAGGTTTCCTCCTCCACTGGTGATTTATGAATGTTTTTCAGGAGTCACACCCTGTTTCCCAGTGCCTGTGTCCTATGAGGAGTACTTTCCAATAAAGTAGGTATTGAAAAGGCAAGAGGGAACAGGAAGGTAATAAGTAACTGGGTGATGGGTAATTCAATTAGTCTTCCAGGGGCTAATGGGCAAGAAATCTTACTCTAAGGAGAAGTCACTCCTCAGGAAATCCTTATGGATCATTGTTCCTATAGAGCAGGAAAACAAGCCTCTCACAATAGAAAATATCTTCCCATCAGCAGCATTAGAAGATGATAAAGCAACCAAACTGTGGTAAGAGTGAGTCATCACTCAGCAATTTTTCTTCAGCGCTTTCCCACTGATTACTAGCAAAGGTCATGGGTTGCTAAGACAGTCTGGAGGTTTTAAGACAGGAAGGGGCATCAGGAAGCCCTGATGCTGATAAAGATGCTTACTTCTGCATCTCAGTTCAAGCTCAGAATTGGAGAATCGGGGGAAGATCTATCTTCCTGGATCTAAATTAAAGATTTGCATTTTAGCAAATCCGAGGGAAGTGTTGGGGTTGCTATGGATAAGATATACGTAGGGTCCAAAACTCAGAATTCACTCTTTCAGTAAACAGCAAGGAAGACAGGAGAAGTTAGAAGAGTGTAATGCTGTCACATCCCTTGCTGAGACACCCAGTTCAAGGTTAGCACCAGATTGTGACACAGACAGTAGCTTTGACTGCAGTGTCTCCCTGCCTGTAGTGGTAGAAGTTACCAGCCTCTGGAAGGTCTTCAAGCCATCATTCAGTTCCTTCTCCATTCCCTTCTTGAACTGTCCAAGTAACTAATTTGCCAGCTGTTAATCTGTAATAGGAGGAAGAACTATGTTCAAAAAAGGAAAATCACTGCTTTCTGCTTTGTGTATATTCAAACTAAATCCATAGTGAGGTGTCACATTCCTTTCCTTCCTGCTGATATAGGCTGGTCTAAAAGAGCCACCCGCCCCTAACATTCAATTATCTCTGGTATAGCACCATCACCTGCAGCAACACTGAGAACAATTAAGATAAGACATCAGTGTTTTATCACTCTTTGGTCTAACTTTACTTAAAGCAAGTCTGGTTAATGGACTAATAATACAAATACCAACACCTAACAAGACCTGTCCTGCCCTAAAGCTCATATTCCTATCAACAATCCAGCCACAAGAGAAGTCTCAACAATGGCAGAAGGTCTGGTGCAGACTCAGGTTTTGTAGTTACACTGGGGCAGCAGAAGAGGAAGAAAACCAGAGCCAGATTTCATGTTTTTCATGTTCTCATCTTTCTTCAATATCCCTGTGAAAAATTACAGAAGAGTGCTTCAGTAATGTTAACCAACCATTAGTGACCTCCTGAGCTCTAGGGAATTTATGGCTTTCATGGAGGTCTCTGGCTCTTTTTATCCAAGATCGCAGTGATATTAATTTTTGTATTTTGTGGTGGTTTGGGTCACTGTGATTTCCCCTTGCAAGGCTAAAGTGGCAGGCTGTGCTTGGGTAGAGCTTCTATCCTGAGAATGTCCAGACATGTCCCATTGCCCTAATAAGATTATTTTTACAATGTCTTATAAGGGTATTTTAGGTCTTTACAGAAACTAGATTTTAGCTGTATATATATATATATAGGCATATATATATAAAGACTGATGTTGGCTGCATACAGTACTGCTCAAAGTATGTCGGAAATATGTAATGTATGATAAATAGAAAGATGTGTTTGGGGTTTTGATCATCTTTCTTCTTAGTGAGGTATTTCAGGACTTCAATGAAATGCACATGTGTTACATTAGAGAAGCTTAACAGGCTCAGAATATGTATATCCCCATTTCCCTTCAGCCTGTGAAGCTGCCTTACTACCAAAGCTCACTAAAGTATCTTTACTGAGTCAGTGTAAACAGCTCCTATTCAGCTCTCAGTCCCGCAATCACATACTGGATGGTTTTTGGTATGTTTTGTGTTTGCCTTTTTTTTTTTTTTTCCTGCAGCTTTTTTCTTTTTCGGAAATAAGAACTTTCTCATGGCTGTTGATTTCATCGTACAGGAATTTAATTCAGCAGTCACCTTAAAAGGCCATTCATTTAGATTTAGGGAGGAGCACATTTGCTTCCTTTGCAAAATGTGATGTCAAGGCTTATATTTTTTCCCTCTCAATTCATCTGAAAATAGGAAATGAAGAAAGAGGAGGGTCCATAGTAGAACACAGCACACATTTATATGGTCACCTAAATGAACAGAGCTGAAAAGACTCATAAGCAATACCTTTTTTACTGAACGTGAGTACCACAGGTATGGAAAAGGACACAGTCTATTTTGGCAGGGTGCTGATTCAACTTCTTCATTAGCCAGCTAAGAGATCAAAGAGGAAGAAGAAGTCAGATGAAAGCTAGGTGCTGGTGTGGCTGCAATTCCTCTCCTAACTATCTGTTTCCCAGATTACAATGATGTCAGGCTGTATCTGTCACAATTAACATGGGGAGGAGGAGGATAAAACAAAAGCCTGTTTACTGTAGGCTGTACCAAAACAGTTTTTGTATAGATTTCTCCAAGTGAAATCAGTTATTGTAGGTGAGGCTGGTGGCTCCAGGTATTATTAAAGTTGTCTGCACATCTCACAAAGCCCTGTTTACAGCCAGTTATCATTTCTTCTGAATTCAGCTCCTAGAATTGAGTTGCTCAGAGCAGTCTGACTCTAGTAGATACACCTACATACGCGTGGCTGTACTTTCCACATACAGGATGAAAGTGAAATGTCTGTCTTGTTCAGGGCAAAGGCATTTGGAGTGAAGGTTTTGCAGGCAGGAGGGGTGAGGGGAGGAGCGAGAAGTGGTCTTGCTGAAAGGGCTCTCTCTTTTACGCTCCTTCAGCAAATCCAGCCCCAGATCTCTCAGGCAGAAGGAGGCCCTTGAATATTTGTGATTCACAACTGTTCAACAGAAACCTTCACAATTTTAGCAGCTACCTCCCTGATGATTTGTCTGCCTTGAGCACACTCCAGTGCAAATTTAAAAAAAGCATTTTCTCCATACAGTTTTTACAAGGCTCTGTGGCAGGTCATGCTTAATGTTGAGATCTGAACTGAGAGAGGGGCACAGCCTGGTTTCCAACCAGCATGCCCTGCCTGGCACTATGGAGAGAAGGGCAAGCTGCTGCTAAGCAGGAGCCTCAGGATGGTGGAAACTGGTCCTGGAGGTGGCAGAAGGAAGGAAAGGTTTAAACCTGCATTAGAGATGGGGGTGAGAACACTGGTGATGAAGGAAACTGCAAGGCAGAAGCTGGAAGGGAGCATCAGAGCTGGGGGACCTGGGCAGTACCCTCGAGGAGAACCTGGGCCTGAACCGGGCTGAGATGGCACGGGGGAAGGGGAGAAAGGCAGCAGGGACATTGATGCTGAGACAGGGAGAGGGGGAAAAGTGCTGGTCCAAGCAACAAGCTGTACCTGGGGCTGATGTCTGTGGTCCATTTCTCTTGGATTTGTGAGGGCCTAGGATTCGCTGTGCAAGAAGATTATGACTGAGTGGGAAGTTTACAGAGTGGAGGTGAGGACTGGCTCAGTCTCACTTAAAGCTGAGGGCAAGGAGAAGATGTGGTGTGGCTAAATGGCCCCTGGGGTTTAAATGCTGCCTTGGACTTTGTCCCACTGTTCCAGAACTCTTTGCATACCAGGCAAACTTTGTATATGTTTACCCGGAAGCTCCTAATTTCCCTAGTGATCAATGGGATTCCTGATGTGAGAAAGAGCTGTGTTCAGAGCTGTAACTAAAGTCAATGGGGGCTATGTTTTTTGTGCAGACAGAAAAAACCAAACCCAAACGTCAAGTGCTTAAAAGGATCAGGTTTTAATATCTCACATCAGCTGCTAAAATTAGTTTATGTTTCCCCTCATTTTTTATCCACTCACCTTAGAGGTTTGTTTAAAAAAAGTATTTGTGAAATACTCATATTTTAAAATGTTAAATCCCAGTAAATAAGTACCTTTGGGAACAAACAATTCTTCCTTCAGAGGAAAAGTGTACAGCACAATGAAGTCTGAAGCCCCATTAAAAAACAGGGAGAACACAAATCATCGAACAGTTGCTCATTACATAACCAGGTCTTGTTCTGTGTACTGGCTGAAGCAGAGATACTCTGAAAATATAGTAGGAGCTGAGTCATCCATGAAAATACTAATTGGAAAAAGATAATTTCTTTTCATCTAACAGTAATAGTGTAAATGCAGTGATTTTGAGCTTGCTTCACCTGTAGACCCCCATAAACTTTGCTGGAGAGATGCAGATCCTTGGATAGGGACTAGGCAACAGCTTGTTCTTTAGTTACATCTGCTGCAGCCCTTGGAAGTCATCTGTGGAACCCTGGGAGTCTGCAGACCACATGTTGTAAACCACTGTTTCTGACTGTATAGCTCATAAAGGCAAAAAAAATGTGTTAAGACTCATTGTCTTTGTCTTTCCAGTAACATGCTCCGTGTTATAAGAAATATATGAAACATTCAACACCCTTGCTGCTAGCAGTCAACTTGAAAGAAGGGAAAAAGTGTATTTTGATTTTACCATATCAGATATTCTGCCTGAGACTTGTCCCTTTGTTTTCTTTGTCTTCTCTCTGTTCATTGCCACTGCCATATCTTGCATTCCTCTAGTTGACCATCATTACCATACCCCGCTCTGAGTTAAGATCCCAGCACAATAACTCATCTCAGCCAACGCAGTCCAGCTCCTAACATGCACCATGTAGGGCTGCACTCTGATTTAAAGGCTTACACACTCGAATGTTGCCATTCCACTGCAAATTGAAAATGTTACTTGATTCTGCAAAAACAAACATTTTGAAGGTGTTTCCCCTTGGAGTTTGGGAACTTCTGTCACTGATGTGCAAGGATCTGTAATTATAGCAGCGTTGCCTTCCATCCACCACAGCTGTCTCCAGCAATGTTCCCCCTCATTAGGAAACCATCCTATAATTTAAGATTAGAGCTGGAACATAAGGTAGTAATTGCCCATTTCTGTTTGAGTCCTTGCAAAATTTACCTTGTCAAGCTGAGGCGTCTGTTGTGCTTAAACCTTTCCACCCCTTGGCATCAGGTCTTTGCTTGAACTTCATTTAGATTTGCCTCATTTGCATCAGTAGTTTTCCTCGTGCAAATGCTGTGAGAGCTCTGGTGGTAGATAGCTCTGGCTTCAGGGAAGCACAAGCCTCTGACACACTTGATAAAGCTACAGCCACTGAAGATTTTATCTCACCATCTGACATTCAGCTTTATTCTATATTGGTGACCTGTGTCTCTTTCCCATTAAGCTGTTCTGGCTGTGGAAATTCTGGTACAAGAATTGAAAGTGATGTGAAATGATAGGTTTATTCAGTTTCCCATTCTGAATATCTGTTCATTTCTGGACTGTGGAACAAGGCACATTTGTCTTTATTCATTTTCCTTTAAAATGACACATCTTTTTAAATTTTGTTACTTCCATCTATGTGATGTGTGAGATCTTCCTGAGCTCACAATATGTCACTGATGCCTCTGGATGGCAATCTTAGTAATAGCTGTTGGGCTGGTGGCAAAGGATGTAGCTCCCTGCTCCCTTATTCCTGCTTTTTTGTTCTTTTAAGCCCTGAGCACTGGCTGTACTCCTGTGAGAAGCTCTGTATTTGCTAGCAGAATTATAACAACACGTAGATAAAATAAATTTGCCAGCAAGCTCCTTTTAGTTATTTATTTTTATTTCAGTTTGCAAAACATAAAAAAAGGATGTATTCCAGGCTGTGAGCACATTTAACAAAGGATTAAAAAAGCAGACCAACCCCTAAGAGCTTTAGCAAACCACTAGCTTTTCCCCACATGCCAGGGCTCTTTGTCACATTTTTCAAGACCAGCAAAGTGAACAGAAAGGGCTCAGTGTGGGTGGGCTTGGGATAGAGGTCTAACATGTGTGAACGTGGGCTCAGAGCACTCAAGCTCCTCAGTGTCCCTGCCTCCTGACCCACGTGTGCATGGCCGAGGTGTGCATGCACATCCACATGTGTGTTCACCTGCACATCTCGCCCCAGGTGCACGTGTCGCATCCACATACTGGAAGTTATGCTGTGAGTAGCTACTCACTGTATTAGCTGTTCCTGACGTTTTCTGTTCCTGCTCTCTCCCTGAACCGCCAGCATTAACTTACTTTTGCTGCACTGCCAAAACATGACCCAATGTGAAAGATAAATTTCAAAGCTCCACAGATAATTTTAACGATCCCTTTTCAATTACCCCCAGTTAGTGTAGATAAATATTTCCCCAGAAGACAAAACACTAAACCACATTCTGATATTCGCCTTGACTTCAAGGAGAGATTGACTTTTACAAAGTGATCTGCTGCTTCATGCGAAGAAGAAAATTCCATTTTTGAAAATCAGGCCTTTGTTTTAAGAGAAACCCATACAGCTTGCATTTGCTGACTCTCTTCATGTGCTGCCAATGAGTGGGGATGGCCCAAGCCTGACTTTTCCTTCCTCGTTATACTTGATGCGTGTTTGCTTCCCTTGTGGGCTGAGTTTTGAATGTTTGTTTAGTTTCTCACTGTCTACCAGACTGACTTCTTTATTCTTTCCCTTCTCCCTTTGATGCATATTTTATTTCTGTCTTGCCTCTGCACTCTGCTTTGCTTTGCTCAGCTGGGTTTAGCATTCTGATTGTATGAGAATGTGCCTTCTTTGTCATTTTAACCTCTTCAGTGTTAGTGCTCTGTCGGAGAAACTGCAGAGGGGAAGTCCAAAAAAATTAAAAGCCTAAAATAAAGTCCTACTGACAGCAAGAAGAAAATATAAAAGCCAAAAAAAAAAGTCTACGCAAAGCTAAAGTTAATAAAACAGGCACAAGATTTTAAAAGCTGCCTAATTTCATCCCACTTACATAATCCAGATGTTACTCAATAAAATAATCACATTTATTGCATTGTATAATCACTGTATCTTTTTAAGTGCAAGAAAAAAGATGAAAATTCCAGGTTCTGTAATTCACAGCTTCCACAGGAATACAAGCCTTTCTTAGCATGGTTTATGGTCATTGTGCAATATGATCCTTTTATCTCTGGTAAAAGTCTGCAAGGTTTATCATCAGCTCCTGACATAAATGAACCTAAGATGGGGCTGCTTTTCTACAGAAGCTATCTGGGACCAGTGGGGTCATTCTAAGGATGAAAATGATCTGCACTGCCTGCAGAAGTATCTGAGAGGGCCATGGTGGTTGTCTTCCTTGCTTCACGTCCCCTTGTGGAAAACCACATGTCAATATTTGCGTCAGCGGGATGTCACTTGATGAGATATCTCAGATTTCTAAAGTGAACAGTTATATTTACCTCATGATCTGTAATTGAACATAACAATCATCCAACTATAGCCAAGCCTGGCAGTAGTGAATGTCAGAAGGAGAAAGGAAGCTAGCTCAAAATAAGTTTGAAGAAAAGATGAGGAGAGCTGACAGATGGTACAGCACTTCAAGGAAATCACGACTTTTCCCTCCTTCCATCAGTTGCTAAGGAGAGACTCTATATAAGAGAGTATCAAGAATATCAGCATTCAGGTAATGCTTAATTCTAATCAGTGTTTGAACACCCATAAAACCATGTGTGGATGTAAGATGGAAGGAACACTTTCTTTGTCCAACCTGCCTCTTGGGACTGCCGTGTCCATCCCTGTGACTGTTTTTAAGATGGAAGATGGGAACATTCTGTCTTTTAAACTGTCCAGAAAGCTGTTCAGAAGCATTAACCAGTCCACCATGCAGCTGTGGATCTCTTGATCTCTGCAAAGGCAAATGGGAACATCTCAGAACACGCTTCCCTGCAGCTTAGTGATTCCACATTCAGTAGCTGCTTTAAACTAGAACAATGTTTCTCTTTCTGGCTTTCCACAGGATAGGGTTCAACCCCATTCACGACTGCACTTCCCTCCTTACTCCTCCAGCAATACTTGGCTGAGAGAGGATGATGTCATTGCCATGGCTGAAATGAAACCCAGATCAGCTGAGCAGACAGAGTGTGAAGACCACGCATTTGCTACAGAAGTCTGGCAAAGAAAAAAAAAAAGCTTGCTTTTTAAAAAAAAAGAGTGCAAGATGTGTATTGTTTACTCAAGCTTTAACTGGCTGAAGGGCAGAATTGAGATGGTTATAGGGAATGAGGCTATGTCTGGATGGAGACCAGTCACCAGCAGTGTTCCTGAGGGCTCAGTCCTTGGGACAGTTCTGTTCAGTATATGTATCAGTGATCTGGATGCAGGAGTTGAGTGCACCATTAGTAAGTTTGCTGATGATACTGAACTGGAAGTTGTTGTTGTTGTCTGTCTTCAAGGACAGGAGGCCTTGAAGAGGGATATGGATAGATTGGAGCATTGGGTTATGATTCATGGGTGAAATTTAACCACCTGACATGCCAGATTCTGCACCTTGGACAGAGTAATGCTGGGTACAGGTATAAGCTAGGAGAGGAATGGCTGGAGAGAATCCCCACAGAAAGGGGCCTGGGGCTTCTGGTTGATAGGAGGCTCAAGAGGAGTCTGCAGTGTGTGCCCTGGTAGCCAAGAGAGCAAACCCCATTCTGGGGAGCATCACACACAGCACATGGCCAAAAGGGATGATTATCCCACTGTGTTTAGAGCTGGTACAACCTCATTTTGAGCATTATGGGCAGTTCTGGGCCCCAAATGTGCTTCTAGAGGAGTCATCAAAAGTGGTGAAGGCTTTGAATTACTGTTGTCTTCTCCCTGGGTTCCAGGGATGTGATAGGATGTGTGGGAATGATTCAAAACTACACCAGGGAAGGACATTAGGAAACATTTCTTTACCAGGAGGATGGTCAAACACTGGAACAGGCTTCCTGTAGAGATGGTTGATGCCCCACACCTGCCAGTGTTTAAGAGGCATTTATTTGGACAAATCCCTTAAAACCATACTTTAAGTTGGTTAGCCCTGAAGTGGTCTTGCAGTTGGACTAGATGGTCATTTTAGATCCTATCCAGATGAACTATTTTATTTTACATTCTATATTCTATAATTACATTCTGTTATAAGCCTTCCTTCAGCAGAAGAAGTGATATATTGCCTCCTAAATTATCTGCTTTGTTTCTTACTTTAACTATATTATATCTACTAATTTCTCAAACGACGAGCTATTGGAGAGACATTCCAGCTAAGGAAGAACCAACATAATCCTCAGCTTTAGGTGAAGCTATGTTAACCACATCTTCCTTTTAAACAATATACAGCACCCTAAAAAGCAGCCAGGTGTTTTGTTAAAGTGATGCAAAAAATTGTATTGGGCGGCCAGACACAATAGTGACAATTATGATGGGAATACCTGAATTAGTGAGGAGCACTGAAACCCACCCAGCTGAGAACTGAAACCCACTAACAGAGCAGAATTCACTCACCTTCTCAGACAAGGATGCAGTTACGTGCTGCAAACTCAAGGAGGGGCTTTAGGGAAGGGAAGAGGGCCAGGCTTGTACATTTTTGCAATGAAAAGCACTGAAGAGAGCCCAAAGCACCCCTGAGTGTTACTGGGATAATCGCCTGGGCTGTAACATAGGTGAGGTTTAGGTGACTAGCAGTAAAACATGCTGCAGATTAACTGCTCATGATGATGACACAGAATGGAAGGCATAGAAAAAACAAGAGACTGGTAGGGCTAGTAAGAGGACAGGGCCACTGGTGGTAGCTGGGGGGATAATAATAAGTTTTATGGCTACAAAGGAAGATAGTAAGAAGGAGAGGTTGTAAAAGTGACTAATATGATTTAAGGCCAGTAGGAGAGGGAGCAGAGGTAAATGGATTAAGCAATCACAGGGGCAGGTTTTTAAATCAGAGCGATGTGATCTATCACATCGACATCACACAACAATGCGGGTGAGGGTAGACAAACATCACTCAGGCTCATTTCCCAGACCCTCCTCAGGATACACTGCCTCTCTTACTCCACATAAAGGCTTAAGAACCTCCTTGAGATTCCACTTTTTTGGCTTGACTTTGACTTGACTTTAATGAACCAGCTTCCATATTGGTGCTGTTCAGCACTGGTCCTTCCCTTGTTTTTGGTGTGTGATCTGTAACTGTCTCAGTCAGACTGTGAGTGCCACAGTAAATCATTGTAGTGGCAAAGTGTAAGTCACAGAGAAATACAGCCTCTAAACTGTATCTAAGCGACACCTATGGTGTTCTATGAATAGTAGTCTACCCAGGTGTAAAAATGAATTGCAGGAATAGATTAGAAAAGGGTAAGATGTAGAACTTGAACCAGATGTGTCATAGCTCTGGTCGTATGAAGTCAGTAATTTGAAACATTATGCTGCACATTTTATCTAAAGCATTTAGTAGCACACAGAAGACCTGTTTGCTTGGGGAGAAGCTGGGATGTGTTTCTAACCCAAGAAATATCACAGAGTTGTCACCAGTGAAAGCCAATTTGGACTCAAGTGAAAGAAATGGTAAAAAATTACAATAGGAAGCCATTATAGGACACTGGGGGAGGATGAGAAAGTAGAACAGGAAATGTTTATGTAGATAAAGGAAGCCTGCAAAATAGCTACAACAGGAATCATAGGAATTTCAATCGTCTGTCACCGAGGGGAATTGTAATTAGGAAGTATCAAATGAATGTGAAAAGCTGAGGAGTTTACATAGCCCTGAGTTGTCTTTAGACAGTTTATGAACATGCAGCTCTAGATAGCGAGGCAAAAGCCTCAGAAAACTCACATCCTGGCTTTTATCCCCAAATCCAAAATAGTGCATTACTGAAAAAATCAGTTTATTGACCTTCTGGGTTGTACTAGTAGCTCTATTTTCTCAGGCCTTCTGCAGATGGTTGGGGGCTGGTGCATTCACAGAGGATGTGGTTCATTTAACTTCTGGGGATTGACTCTTGTCATCTTTGTAGAGGGCATGAACTATAAATTGTTGAGAAGACAACTTTGCAAGCTATGAGATGGTTAAGTGGCTGTATGCTTTTACCACCTGAGTTAGTCTTAATTAAAGTTGGCATAAAATACAGGCAATCACTAGTCATTTCTGGAAATCTCTATATACACTAACAAAAGTTTAGTCCATTTGCAGTGAAAAAAAATCAGGTACAAAATCCATTTAACTGCCAGCAGTACCATATTGGCTTCTGTGATGTTTAAATTCTCCACTGAAGAAGTACAGTTAAGAAAGTGAGGCACTGGAAATGCTTCTTTGTGTTGCAGTTGTAAGAAAGAACAGTTAAGTGAAAATCACTGGGTATTACCCAGGTGGTGTTAAAGCATTGGTAGCATTGCTCTTGTGTCCATCCCAAGCGTTTTGCTTGCCTTCTACTCAGACTGTGTGTCCACTGCACCACTCCAAGCCTTCCTTTACCCTTCACCTGCTCCTTCCAGCTGACATTCAAATACCCTTGGTGCTTGCCTCAGCCAAAACCAGTTTGTTCTGCCATGGGGCCAGCATAAAACAGGTATGAGTCCCCTCTCATACTGGACTTGACTCAAGGAACATTGTCACATACTAACGGGACTACAGTCAGGAAATAAGAAGAGTGGCAAGAGTAACCACCAGATACTTACAGGAGGTAGTTCAAAGCATGTTCTTATTGCACTCGACTTAATTTTTGCAAAGATTCATCTGAAGAAGCATCTGGTACATTCCGATTCATCGCACATACGTCTGCTATAGTTATCATTCTGCACAACAATAATCACTTTAGTATCAGCCCTGACTTCATTCAGTATTACTACTACAAGACAGAATATTCCTTGACATCTGCTAAAATGGATAACATATTTTAGCAGCATTTTATCTTTTTTGCTCTTTATTTGCCATGGTGAAAGATAATCTAGCTTGATAATTCTCAAGACATAATTGTTGTGTCTGGAGTCATCCTTGTTTGTGTAACAGGAATCGCACTTGTGACTTGCAGGGGATTAAAATGAGCATTTATTTTATAAGGAGACTGTGATTCATTAAGGTTTTGATGAAACCATGAGAGAAAAGATAGATAATTGTACTTTTCTCTTGTTCCATGTGTACACTGGTCTCCAAAAGTTGTGCAGAGAGGTTTTCAAGAACAAACATCAAACCTTTTCCTTGGAAACTCTCACTAGCAGCCTGCAGAAATGCCTACTTTATTTTAATCAGTACTTTCAGCAGTATCACACAACTGCTTTCATAATTTCAAAACTCCTATTTAAATTGCTGTGACAGTGAAGCCAGTTGTGCTCCCATGGACCAATTTTTAGTTATCTTTGGTCAGCTTCCACTAAAAACATATTTGTGTCCCCATTGCTGTCAGCTGAAATATTTTTTTGGAAATTGATATTATTTATCTCACTAATTACCCTTTAACTTTCTTTTGCTTATTTTTACAAATTTTCTTTTTTTCCCTCTTCTACATTATTTATTTTTTTAAGGTTTACTACTTATTGTTTCTGCTGACCTTCAGACCCCTGAGCCTATGAAGCTCTGGGATATTTTTTCCTATTTAAAATTCAAAAAGGGACATTTTAGTTTTCTTTCTTTTTCTTCCCTCACCCCCCAAATATTTCCTGCCAGCAATTCCCTTTCAATAATAGGACTGCTTGATTTCGTTTCCTCAGCTCATAGAAATTCACGATAAAAGATGAGTAGAAGAGATTCTTTTGGCAGCTTGCCTGCTGAACTCTAGAAATGCCACTTCACATAGTCCATGCTTTGGATGGTTGAGTGAGTTCCAGGGAATATAGCTGGGAAGAAAAACCTGCGGACTGAAGTCTGTTAATCTGAGGAGAGGGAAAACCATCCTCTAAATTGTTTCATCCAGGTCATCACATGTCTGTTTTATTCTGAGCACTTAATTTTGGCAAAATAATTCATCCTCTTCACTGCTTCATTTGTTGGTGACCTTGATAACTCCCCTGGCAGTGACACTGACACCCATTTACTAATAAGCACATTAAGATATGGCACACAGACAATTATATGGTGATCAGATAGTAATGACTTTAGACCCATGCTTACCTGAGCATCCTTTAAGGCAGGAATCTGGCTCTGTTGTCACTTCATGGTCATCTCCCCAACAAGACGATACTAATATATAACTGGGAAGTCCTAAAAGCATTTTAGTCTTTCATAAGTGAAATTAAACTGCAAGCTTACTCTCAATTTTTGCATGGAAAATGTTTAAATTCGTAGCAGATTTCCAGACGTCTGCTTCCCAACTGTTTTTAAAATCTAGGTCATTATATATAGGTGGCATCTGATAAGTCTCCATAGAAGTCTCAGAATATTTTAAACAGCAAAATGGGTCAACCTTCTTTGAAGCTTGTAACCATCTAACACTTCTGTAGGTATACAGTCCAAGTAAGGTGAAATATCTCTCTTGACCCCTCATTGAATATGGATTTTTACCATTCCATATTCTCATAACTCTGTGAGGCAGCATTTTCTAGATAAATTCCCCTGCTATTTCAATCTGTTTGATGTTTTCTGCAATCCACTATGAAACCTATGGTAACAGAAATCCTATCTTGTTCCAGACCTTGATCATTCATTCCCACATGCTGTGAAGTCATTCCTTGACTGCAGGCATGTTCCACAAGTTGAAAATTTGATGGGCCTCAGCTACTACTTTTTGTTTGATTTTGTGATTATTACTGTCCTCATTATATTGCCCCAGACTGGGACTGAAACAGGGGTTCCAATTTGTGCCCCACTCTCTGTGAGTAATTCTACACATGCTTGCAAACAATTTTCAGACTATCAGGCAGCACACACTGCCCTGAGCCATGCAGAGCAGAGGGATGGGGCAGTGCAGTGCCAAAGAGGGCTGCCAGTTGGATGCTGCTAGGAAGCAACCAGAGTGTTGATGGGGAAAGGTTGACAGAATCATCAGTAGGGAAACAGAGAGACATCCAACCCAGGTGGTTTTAGTGCCAGAAGGATGATGGATGGGTAAGACATTGCTGGGTGAGGCAAGCAGTGCATGGTCTGACTTGGACTTTCCAGAGGTAGAAGCTACTTTACCTGTGGAGCAAAATGATCAAGGGGATCTTGCTGTAACTGAGGGCAAATGGGAGCCTTTATTCTGGTACCCTTGCCATGGATCAGGTCCACTGCTTAGGGCCATAATCCAGTTACACACATGCCATGATTACAAGCTTCAGGGACAGAGCCACGGGGGCCCCTAACAGCCCAAAGGCAGAACTGCAAGCCAAAAGCCTGACACGTTTTCGCACAGCCAGTGTGAGTGCCTGAGAGAGCAGCTGAGAGCCAGGCCAGCGTGAGAAGGTCCTCACCAGCCTTAGTGAAATGCATGACATTTGGCAGCTCCACGGGCTATTGAAACCCATGAAAACATGCCCAGTGCTTTCAGAGCACTGCAGATCCTGCCTGCAGGCTGCTTTCCTTGTACCATGACAGCACTTCAGGAACTCAGATAATACCACCAACTTCTGAACATAAATATACCTGCATCTGAAAGTGTTTACTAATTTTTTTCCTGAGCTTTTTACATCTGCTGGTAATTTTGATGTACTTTCCCACAACTGCCAAAGAATATACTTGTCTCTTTATTCATTTCTTTGCACTGCAACCAATATAATCTCCTTGTGCCCTTTGCAAATTCTACCACCACTGAGTTCTTCTGGCATCAAGCTGGCTTGTGTTTTTAGGGCAGAAGGGAAGAGGGTTTTGTGTGGTCATTTAATGCATGAGAAAACTCATTAATAGATTTTCTGGATAATTGAAATGTTGTTTTTTTTCTGCAGAATAGAGACACTGGAAACCTCCTCCTGATGCCCTGGCAGTCTCTTGCAATTCCAATTTGGTGTGACTGTTTCTTTGGAAGGGAAAAGTAGCTTGAACTCTGTGCTTATTCATTCTTATTGCTGGGGCTCTTCAATGAAGCAATTGTAATTTTTTGGTGATGTGAGTGTTGGCATGTTTTAAACTGACAGGAAACCCATCACTCATACAATTGCTGGGCCACAAGGTGAGAATGAGAAGGAACCAGGACAGTGACTAGGAATAAAGACCAGAGCTGTGCCCACAGACAGCTGAAGAAACTCACAGCCCACTTTCAAACAGTCAAAATAACCAGTTTCTTCCTAGTGACCTATTTGTAACATGTTGTTGTGGAATTAAGGTAATGTCAAGAGCAGATGATAATTACTTAAACTAATCTGTATAAAACAGCAACAGATTTACTGCTCAACCAGAGAGTTACAAAGATTTTGTGCAACTAACAAATAGTTAAACTATTGTGTGCAAATTGAACCATTTGAAAAACAAAACAAAACACGAAGTGAAAAGGTCTGTGTGCTCCTTGTCTCCCTGGGGAAGGGCCCTCTCTCTCTTTCTTGGCCACGGGAATGCCGTGCTGTTCCCTGAAGATGGCTAGAAGCAATACAGCCATCTACTGACAGACAAGGTTAACCACAGCATCTTTATGTGCTTCT
Source organism: Formicarius rufipectus (assembly GCA_013399695.1). Lineage (NCBI taxonomy): Eukaryota > Metazoa > Chordata > Aves > Passeriformes > Formicariidae > Formicarius > Formicarius rufipectus. The sequence continues at coordinate 1,112,072 of VXAU01006175.1, read as the reverse complement.
CGTTTAACTTTCCATCCTAAAATTGTGGCCTGTGGAAAACTGGTTTTCTAGAGAAGCTAATTACTGAAGCATACAATTAATAGCTGATTAGTAACTTTCTGAGTCTCCCTATTACTCATCCCTTTGACATCTAGTTAGGTGGCTGTGTGAATAAGCACTCCTAAGCATGTACCATGTATTTTCACAAGCATGAGATGACATCACATCTCATGGTTGACATGCAAGACTGGTGTTTGCTGATTACTGATCACTTTGTGGAAGTCAGAGAAACACTCTGGACAACAACACAATGTTTTCAGAGCAACCAGGCAAAATAAGGGGATATAGAGTCTTTGATTCAGGAATTACTGAGGATATTTAATTGTGTTTAAGAGCTGTTTGTAGGTTGTATGCTGATGCAGGTATTTGAAAATGGAGCCTGACATGCAATACCCCATGTGCTATGTGATCTTAGTGCTCACATGTCCTAAGGAGGTCCATGTCCTGCCAAAGACTCTCGTTAAAACAAATGAAGAACATTTCAAGTTCATATAACTATAAGGAAATACGTGAAAATGTAATGAAAATGCATGAAAAAAGGCCATTTGTGCTATAGTAACACCTAGTTCCTGGATGGATGTCAAGAAGCTCCCTCTTATCAAAAGGGTTTTGTAATCCCAAAGGAAAATAAGTTGTTGGTTACTAATCATGTAAGTTCAGCAGGAACAATGTCCATGCCAGCAAACTGAAAAATACCTGGCATACTTGGTGCTCAAGTAGCTGGCTGAGCAGTCCAAAAAGCACTTGCAAAAACAGTGAAACAGCAGACTTTGTGCAAATTTAAAATGTCCTGCACTGTTATGAAATGACTGTGGGGATCAGGATTGACCAGAGCAACTGACTTTGCCCAATAAGCCTCATGCCAGCTTGGTGAATGAACATGGTGAATGAAGTCCCACGACCCTCCTTGGGCTGAGGAGGAGCTGTGTAACCTGCAGTGCTGCTGTGGAAGCTCTAAATGCTCTGTAGGCACAAGGCTGATTACACACACACACACACACACACACACACACACACGATTCCTACCCATGTTGGAACTGGAGCATCCAGATTTACATGACCAAGACTTCTCTTTGAAGTGTCACTATGAGGAAATTGTGCCTTTCTTCCTCTTGCAACCACTTCAGCATGGCTTTAATTCAGCATGGCTTTAATTAAATTATAACTATATTTAATTCCTACTGCTTACAAAACCCATAGGCTGAATTTACTCTTTGCAATTTTTACAAAGAACAAAAGTCAAGGCATCAAGAAGTACAGGAAGGATACTGCTCCTAGATTATTTTGTTGTATCTTGATATCATAAAGGGAATGTTACTTTAAATTCTCAGAGCACAGTGTAAATCTCAATGTATATGGGCAACAAGCTTTTGAAACTTTAAACTGAGGCTCAGAACTCATGATATTCAAAAACTTGTAAAAACTTTCTTTAAATAGGAGTGTGATGTTTAAAGGACAGAGATAAGTATCATGCTATTATATAATCTTATAGATACAAGAACAGCATTTCAGCCTGAGAAGGTTATACTCCTCAGAGTACAGATGTCAGGATGACATCTAAAAAGACAAACATGAATGGACAAGAATTTGGAAACAAAATATTTAGAAGGAAAACCTAAACCAGCTTGTTTCCACTCAAAAGTAAACAAGAGTGTCATCACAACAGACATGAGACAATGGGCCAGACATAACAAATTACAAATACACAAAATAATGGATTTCCAGAACAATTGGGTCTTGTTTCTGTAAATACTTATGCACTGGAGTGAATATATGAAGTTTCCTGGGATTGCTCATGAGTAAAGTTACTAGCTAGAGTCTGTAAGTCTCTAGTAGTAACACACATGTAGTGACATTTGCAAACCTGTAGAACTGCAACTTCAAAAATGATAACTTGTTTTGAAGAGTGATGGTTTCTTTTCTATGGATTGGATAATACTTAGCAAGCATTTGGTCCTTTTTTATGAATTATAATAATAAGGCATATACATACAGCTATAAAGCAGAGCCATAGAACAGATTTTTCATAATCATTAGACTGGCAGTTTTAAAAGTTTTTCTTCTTCCCCCTCACAAAGGCACATTCTCAGCCAGACAGCTACTGAATTATTGATGTGGCTGTTTTCTTCCATGCAGCAGTGACACACAGGGTGTATGGAACAGGGGGAGAGAGAAACCCTGAGGGCAGTGCTGGCAGGCATGCTGCCAGGAGATAAGGCTACACCAGAGTTGCAAGCAGGCAGAAGCTGCATGCTAATTCCAAGACTTTTCATCACTGTGCTCCCCCTGCCCTGTTCCCACCCATACGCCTCAGCCATAACCCCACTCCTGGCTGCATTCCTCATGCCACTGACACCACTGGAAGGAGGAAGTGGTGCTGGGCCACGGCATGCCTGGAGTGTGGTGAAGAAGGCTTGGAATTAGCAGTGCTGCTCTGCTCTGCCTTTGGCATTTCCTCACACCATGTCCTGGGAGCTGGGGAGGCAAACAGCGCTCTTGTGGTTAGCGGAGGAGCAATCCACTCTTGTAACAAAAAGCTGGGTATTCACTTACCTATCTTAATTCGTTCCATGTATGTCCTTTCTTGCTCTCACCTCCTAAATTTTGCTCAAACAGAAAAACAGGAATTTGGTTTCATATCTAGGATTTCTGGATAGATAGCAAGCTGACTGGATGTGCAGATCAAATGATGGCTGTCCTGATAACTCGCCAGCACAATATATAGATCAACTGCACTTCAAGGGGATATAAACCTGAGGTATCTGGAGCACGTCACACTTACTGCACACATGCTAGTTATCTGAGTATATGCCAGGAGATGCCTGTATTTCCATTTCTGCCTGTGTTGCCCTGAGCTGAAGTTGGAGATGCTGGCACAAACTTTATGCAAGATAAGATAAAACACTTCTAAAATATCTGACAGAGTATCTGTAATGTAAATCAGCAGCCTATCATGTTTCTGAAGAACTTTTCCTTTGAGCATGAAAAATTCTGGCAGCCATGAAGTTCCCTTTTTTTTTTTTTCCCTTAGGGTTTTAGACTTGAAGACAGTTAAAATAAAAATTAGACTATAGGAAGGAGTGAGCTTTCTAGTGTTGGTACATTTGACATTGCTGTTGGTCCAGATGAGTCTGTCACTGCTTCCTGCAGGTGAAAGGGATGATACTTCTACAGGCAGTGCCTCAACATACTTGTATATTACAGAGAATGAAGCAGGCATCTTTTCAGGCTGCACTTGGGCAGTTCTTAGCTGGGGGAGAAGTTACTCCATTCCCCAATAAACTATTCCCTTTCCTAACCAAATGCTTCCTGGCACTTTCCTGAGCACTGGGGCTCAGCAATATCTATAGACAACAAGTTCCATGGACTGATTACACACTACCGTAAAAAAAGACTATGAGAAAAGTCACAGCGTGTTTCTTTCTAGTTTAATTAAATATTGCTTTGTTCTCAGGTTATGAGATCTTTTAGCGCTTGTTACTTGTATGGTTATGGACCCAGAACCGTGGGGCAGCATGGACTGTGCCATGATGTGATGCACAACAAAGCCCTTATTCTGCAGACAGTTATGCACCTACCATGCTTCATGCAGTCTGTAAAGCACAACCAGCTATTTGCTGGGTCTACAGCTGGGCACTGTGGAGAAGTGCCTCTGCTCCAAAGGGCTTATAACCTCAAAAGAAAGTCAAGCAAGTAGCAGAAAACAAGGAAACATTTAGAGTGAGGAACACTCTTTCAGGTCTCAGTGTAGCTTTATCATGTAATACCCTGCAATGTCTTTCATGTGGGCAGACTGATAGGTCCTTAATGCTCATGGGGCTCACATGAGTAAGGAATGCCACTGATGAAAGGGATCACAGCACTGATGTCCTCAGTGGCCTCTTGTAGGCAGTAAGGTCAAAGGCTTTCAGAAAGTTAGAAATCAATTAGATCAGTGGACTTTGTTGTACCGACTGCTTTGTTAAAGAGATCTTTCTCTGTAATGGTGATTTGTCTCTAGTTTTTTAATAGTGTCTTAGAATTATTTGAAATTTTAAAGGACAAGGAATTTGCTAAATGGAAATAGTATTTTTTGCAAAGAGAAATGCTCTTCTAAAAGAAAATCATGAAAGTACCTGGTTTTGCTAGATTCCCCATGGCCATTTTAGAAATTTGTTTTAAATATTTGAAATTATTCATCATTAGCATTCTGCAACAAAACAATTTGTTGACAGTGTTTCTTGATAATTCTCATAATGTTTAAAATGGATGACAAATCATTGAAAACATGAAAGTCCAATTTGAACCCATGTGTAGGCATAATTAATAGCACACAAAAAATTTCCAAATAAAACTCCATGCTAGCTCTGCAGGTAAAAAGTCATTCTATAGAGTCATAGTCTATGTCTGATTTCAAACCAGAGAGCTGATCTGCCACCACATAACACAGAGCTCTAGTTCTTTTATATTGCAGTTTTACAGGATGAGGAAGGGTCCATTGAAGTCCTGGCCCAGAAAGCTACTGCTCACCTAAAACTTTTCTATCCCTATAACTGTTTAACCAGCATATTCACTTTTTGATTTCCCTTGAAACAATAAGATACCAAGATATTCTTTCACCAGTCTGTCTCTTTTGAAGCACCTCAACTATAAGAAGGAAAATGTATAGCTAATTGCTACTTCTCCTCAGTCTTGAAGATACCACCAGGGCAAAAATGTTTGCAGATGAATCACATTTTCGTTGAACCAATTCAAGAAGTTATTCCTTAGACGTGTGTGCTGGTTTAAAGATAAACCTGCAGGAGAAATGAACCAACTCAAAGCGAGATTACAAGTCAGAGTTACAATTTAATAAAAAGATTACAATAAATACAGTGATATAGAGAAAAATTGGGTTTATCCCACAAAAACCAGATGTACAGCCCAGCACCCTGGGGCACGGACAGAAAGGAGCTCACCAGCCCCTATGCTGAGCACCACGTGGCCTACCTGAGTGCAAAGTAAAGGGAATGAAAAACCTGTTGGTGAGAATGATGGCCACAGTCCTGTTGGGGTTCTGGTCCTCCTCTGAATTCAAAAAGTGGTACCGGAAGTCCCAAACCCCAAGAATATATATGTTTAGGTCCAGGTGGGAATGCCCAGTACCTCTTCCAGGGCAAGGAGTTTCATGATGGGTGATTTACTGTGTGAGTGGTAGGATATTTTTGGAATCCCTGATGGCACATTAACAGACATGACCCCTCAGGTGTGTGTGAAGGTGCTGATGACTCCCTGGAGAGGAGTTATCACAGCTGAGCCATTGGTGTTAAGACAGGAACACTTCCTTATCTCACAGGGTCCTTTAACACCCATCTTGTAGCCTGAGGGGTCGGGTGTGCCCTGGGCAGCTGCTGCAAATGATCCATTATTAACAGTTCATGAGGAATGACATAGAGGGTGTAGAATACACAGTTTTACTTACACCCACATGGTGATAAACTGCCATAACTAGGGCAACTTGTTTTGCCAACTGGCTTACCACTGCTAGTAACATTGCACACTGTTGACTGTTTTCAGGATTTATCAATAAAATCACCTTCACACCTCTGTTAGAAACCAGATCTTGGTCTTGTAGGACTTTATTCCAGCAGTCAGCTGTAGGGACTGCATAGCCCAGTTAAATTCATTAGGAGCCCACTGCCTTGTTACCATCTGTTCACCAACCAGCCACCTGTTGCAGACTAGTGGGGCATTAAACTCTCACGTTCTTTACATGATTTCCAAGTGAAAGCAAGTAGTTCTGTATTTCCCTCTCAGCCTGCTCCTTTTGAATTCTCTGGTAGCTACAAAGGAGAGAGCTTATTAGCTTTCTTATTGGTGAATATGCTTGTAAAGTCTCTCTCTTAACAGCCCCTTAATATTGTAATATTTGAGACTGTTACACCTTGTGAAGTTTGATGGAAATGGACAACTGGGATCAAAGGTTAGGGAGAGGATAAACTTGTGCATATAGGAAACGTGAGCATATAAGTCCAAAAAAAAAACAACTAAGAAGGCCATTATTATATTTAAACACATATGCATTTCATCTTGTTTGCTTATAGAAATATCATGGATAAATTGTATACTTTTTGTTGTTGTCAAACCTCATTTGTCAGTATTGTTAATACAGCAACAAAAAGGCTTCCAGAGACATTTTTCCTGATGGAAATCCGTTATAGAAATTCCTATAATATTGTTGGGAATTAGCAATATTTCTATTACTGAAGAGATGATACACATTTCCAGAGAAAACCCATGTGAACATGACCTTTCCCTTAGTTTTCTTAAGGAGTAAACCTCTCTGGCTTCATGTATACAGCTGAAGGAAGCATAAACAGCACAAACGCACTCCTTGTTCCGAATTCATCAGGTTTTCTAGATTCTTAGTTGAAATATAAATTCTGTGATTTATAAGAAAAAATCTTAGCAGGGAGCGAAATAGTGATTTTCTCAAAGTCATTTGTTCTAAAGAAGAAATGTGGGAATCCTTCTGATTGTTTCATAATAAGACAGTTTTTAAAAAGCCTTGGAGAGAAGTGATGTGTCTCAGCATACAGATTCTCAAGTTCTTTCTGGTTGTCATCCCACATAGAGGTCAGTAATTTCGCATGACCCCAACTATTAGTATAAATAACAGAAGAGGCTGAATTTGTTAGTTGCAACTCAGCCTGTAGATGCTGTGATCCTACTTCATGTTACAGCACCTAAGCTGTCCCCTGATGGCTTCTGCAGAGGATTGAAAGGCAGAAATGATCTCGAGTTTTTAGACTCTACACTCACTATGTTATCAGAAGAGAAGGAAAGATAGAAACAGAGATGATATCTTACTGCAGGTAACTTGAGATTTTGATCTATTCCAACTTGATAAATGGTAGCAGCATAGACTAGAATAGTAAAATCATAGAATATCCTGAGTTGGAAGGGACCCACAAGGATCATTGAAGTCCAACTGGCCCTGCACAACACAACCCTAAGAATTACATCATGTACCTGAGAGTGTTGTCCAAACACTTCTTGAACTCTGTTGGGTTTGATGCTGTGACCATTGCCCTGGAGAGCCTGTTCAGTGCCCAACCACCCTCTAGATTGCTCAGCCTAAACCTCCTGACACAGCTTCAGTCCATTCCTCAGGTCCTGTCACTGGTCACCTCAGAGATCAGTGCCTGCCCCTGCTCTTGCCCTTGTGAAGAACGTGCTGAATGTGGTAAGGTCTCCCCTCAATCTCCTCGAGACTGAACAAGCCAAGTGACCTCAGCTGCTCCTTGGATGAATTCCCCTCTAGACCCATCATCATCTTCATGGCCATTCTTTGGATGCTCTCTGATAGCTTAATCATACAATGTATTTTGTCTAACTTAGTTAAAAACCCAGAGACAAAAGATCTCATATGCTCTGAATTTTTCTTTGGATCATCTAATGGCTGTACAAGAAGCCCCAACGCCCAATTCAGGTACCTGTTTTCTTCATTTCAAGAGTCAGAAGATGATCCCTCAGTCTTTCATAATATTTTAATGCATGAATTCCTTTATTTAGGAAAAAAAAAAGTTTTGACATTCTTGAAGATGATTTGCTACATTTTTTCCTCTAAACTACAGAGATGTCACAGACAATACAAGTATGCAAAAAGATTACTGTGGATGTGTCAAGGCATGTCAAGCCAGAAAGGTATTAAGAATAACATTTCTTGCGTGTTAAAATATCAAATGAACTCTTGGTGTGATATGATACTTCACAATGGATATTCATAACATGCTTTTGCCCACATGGCAGAGGAGTTGGAACTAGATGATCTTTAAGGTGCCTTCCAACCCAAACCATTCTTATGCTATGGTTTTATGGAATATAAATTTATGTCAAACTATTTTGACAAAATTTTAAGGTTTAGTCCTAAAATGAGATTACTGCAAGTGTCATTCTGACCCTCAAGGGCCTGTGCACAGTGCAGGGACCCACCCACAGAACTGGCACAACATGCAGCTTCTAAAATGCCACCACAGAAAAGATCTTACTGTTCTTAGGTTGTAACTCAGGAGACTTGTCCTCCTAAGTCTGAGGTTTTGTATAGTAGCTAAAGTGTGTGTTATAGAAATCCCTTGTGTGTATACAGACCATCAAGCTGTCAAGCAATGAAACTGCAATCATCCTGAATGCAAAGCTGAAAATTCACTATTTGTGTGTTAATCCTTCCAAGTGCTCAAGATCAGCTAGCTGATCCATTCTGGTGCACCACCTTATGTACAAATATTTGCCTAGTGCTTGGAAATTCTAGTCTATCCTTGGAAATTCCCAAGAGTTCCAAGTTACATGCTCTGGTAGTTACAGCACGTTCAGAATGTCAAGTGCAAACAATTGTTCTTACAGAACAAGGGAAGGTCTGGGAAATGGGTATGAGCACGTCAAATATTGCAGTTGAAGGTGCTGTCAAGTACCAGTTGTCCACATTTATAATTTGATAAGCCATCTCAAGGACAACAGGTGCTCAAGGACAACAGGACACAGAGGTCTCGTGCTCCATCTCAAACACAAGGTTTGTAAAGGAGTGGCTATAAAGTAATTACAAGTCAGTAAATATAAAAATTAAGACTTCTTTCCGTTTCTGCAAATTCCCACATTAGTTGTTGTCTGCATCCAGGTTTTATTTAAAAGGGAGAATTAGGTCCTGTGTGCTAATGATATTCCTTAGGGCTCTTCTTTTTATCTTTCCCTTCAAAAGCTGGAGCTCCTTACAGTCTTCTGTTCATTAGCAAACTTCTCTGTGCCTCACTCCAGCTTCATGAAAGGTCTGACTCTGGCATTAGAGGGACACTAACTACTGGAAAAATCAAATCTGAAACTTATGTGCCCTCTGTAGTTACATATAGCATTTAAAGACAAAAGGAAATATAAGGCAAGCACTGTTTGCTTGCTCAAGAGACAATTTATTTTTTATAATTTTCTTTTGTGGTTTTTATCAAGTTAATGAGGCTAACTTTTATTGTGGAGATCTTCAGCAGAAGTCTCATGCACTCAACTCTTCCCTTATTTATTGTCATTTTATCCATCAACCTTGAAGGTCATCTCCTAAAATATTTTCTTCCCAGCAACTGAAAAATCACATAAGATGATTAGAAGTTTGCAGTGCTCATCTGGAAATGCAGAAACTTATTTTATGGTTTTAGAGAGAACTCTTGAGCAACATAAATGGTCTTTATTTGGACAAAATTGTTGAGTATCTCCATTAGTGATAGAGACAAAGGGATCAAGTGCACCCTCAGCAAGTTTGCAGATGACACCAAGCTGAGTGGTGCCAGGATGCCATCCAGAGGGTGCTGGACAAGCTCGAGAAATGGGCCCATGGGCATCTCATGAGGTTTAACAGGACCAAGTGCAATGTGCTCTACCTGGGTTGAGACAACGCTTGTTATCAATAAGCTGAGGGATGAACAGACTGAGAGCAGCCCTGCCAGGAAGGGCTTGGGGGTGCTGGTGGATGAGGGGCTGGACATGACCCAGCAATGTGCACGTGCAGCCCAGAAAACCAGTTGTGTCCTGGGCTGCATCCAAAGCACCACGGCCAGCAGGGCGAGGGAGGGGATTCTGCTCCTCTGCTCTGCTCTGGTGACACCCCACCTGGAATTCTGCATCCAGCTCTGGGGTCCTCATTATAAGAAAGACAGGTACCTGTTGGAGCAAGTCCAGAGGAGGAATATCAAGATTAGAGGGATGGAGCACCTCTCCTATGAGGAAGGGCTAAGAGTATTGGGATTGTTCAGCCTGCAGAAGAGAAGGCTCTGGGGTGACCTAATTGTGGACTTCCAGTTCCTGAAAGAAGCCTCCAGAAAAGATGGAGAACATGTAATGACAGGACAAGGGAGAATGGCTTTAAACTGAAAGAGGGCAGGCTTTGAGTGTACATTGGGAAGAAGTTCTTCACTGTGGGCACAGTGAGGTGCTGGCACAGGCTGCCCAGAGCAGCTGTGGATGCTCTAGGCCAGGCTGGACAGGGCTCTGAGCAACTTGGTCCAGTGGGAGCTGGAACTAGGCAAGACCTAATGCTCCCCCCAACCCAAACCACTCATTTCATGACTCTGCAGCCTCCATTCTGGCTATAAAACAGCACTCACCCCCTCAGAATTCACAATAAACACACACACAGCTGTTTCCCCACGCTCTGGCCATGGCCGTGTTAGAAACAGAACTGGAGTTTTGCCGAAGCCAAAGGAATTGCACAGGAGGGGGTAGTTAAATTCTAAAAGTTGGACTTAAAAAGGCAGTTCCAACCTGATTTTGGCACCTTTGGAAGTGGGGATGGGGGTCTTGGGCACATAGGCGGATCAGGCCAGGCTGTGAGAGCTTCCCAGTACCAGAACAAGAACAGGAGCAGACACCCCCGGCCAGGAGAGGGTGTAAAAAGCTCTGCTTCTTGCTGGCCTGCGTCTGCCTCTTATGCTAGAGGGACACACCTAATTCAGCTGAATTTGTTCAACAGAAGTTCAGTTTTGCTTCAAAGACTTTGTCCCTTCTAAATTTTACTGGCAAGGGTGAGCGTTTCTCGCATTGTGAAGAAGTCCTTCCCTGTGGGCACGGTGAGGCGCTGGCACAGGCTGCCCAGAGCAGCTGGGGATGCTCCAGGCCGGGCTGGACGGGGCTCTGAGCAACCTGGTCCAGCGTGAGCCCATGGCAGGGGAGGCTGGGATTAGGCGATACCGAATGTTCCCCCCAACCCAAACCCTTCTGCTATTTCGTGGCTCCTCACAGACACAGGCACAGCCCCCCACAGTCACAGACACAGACACAGCCCCTCACAGTCACAGAAACAGCTCCTCACAGACACGGCCCCTCAGCCCCTCACAAGCACAGCCACAGTCACAGACACGGCCCTTCACGTTCCCACCGCCCCTCACGGTCCCTTCACAGCCACGACCCCTCCCAACCACACCCCCAACCNTGTGGGCACGGTGAGGCGCTGGCACAGGCTGCCCAGAGCAGCTGGGGATGCTCCAGGCCGGGCTGGACGGGGCTCTGAGCAACCTGGTCCAGCGTGAGCCCACGGCAGGGGAGGCTGGGATTATGCGATACCGAATGTTCCCCCCAACCCAAACCCTTCTGCTATTTCGTGGCTCCTCACAGACACAGGCACAGCCCCCCACAGTCACAGACACAGACACAGCCCCTCACAGTCACAGAAACAGCTCCTCCCAGACACGGCCCCTCAGCCCCTCACAAGCACAGCCACAGTCACAAACACGGCCCTTCACGTTCCCACCGCCCCNCCCCCTGCCCCGCCCGGCCCTGGACACGGCCCCTCAGCCCCTCACAGACACAGCCACAGCCTCTCACAGACATAGACATGGACACCGCCCCTCATGGTCCCTCACGGCCCTTCCCAACCACACCCACAGCCCCTCATGGCCCTTCACGGCCCGTCAGCCTCTCACAGCCACGGTCCCACACGGCCCCTCACAGTCACACGCACGGCCACAGCCACGGCCCCTCACAGACGCCGACACAGCCCCAGACACAGCCCCGGCCGCCCCTCACGGTCCCTCACAGACACAGACCCTCACGGCCCCGGCCCCCCCGC
>VXAU01006175.1:969167-1100123 GCA_013399695.1 Formicarius rufipectus | reverse complement strand
TCCCCTGCGCTCCCCCGCGCCGAGATGGGCTCCCTGAGCCCCGCCGCGGAGTTGGCTCCGGGCCGCTGAGCCCGCGGGGCCCCCTCAGGCAGAGAGGCCGAGCGGCAGAGCGGGGCACGGGCGGCATGGAGCAGAGCGTCGTGGAGCACCCGGTGACCCTTATCATCAAGGCCCCCAACCAGAAATACACCGACCAGACCATCCGCTGCTTCCTGGAGTGGACCGTGGGCAAGCTCAAGTGCCACCTCTCCAAGGTGTACCCCAGCAAGCCGGTGAGTCGCGGGCCGGCCCTTTCCCCTCGCCTCGGCGGCGGGGCTGGGGCTGCGGTGGCTTGGGCACAGCTGCTTGGACCTTGGAAAAGGAGTAAACAAGAGTTCTGCTGCCGGAGAGTGACCTGCCTGGAGGCGGTGCCCGGCCCTCTGCTCCCAGCGAAGTTGGCCGTAGGATGAGTGGCTGCCCCCTCGTACACGGCGTGAGGAGATCGCCGTGTGGCAGCCTGGACGGCGGAGTCGCTCAAGATGCTTGCCGGTGCTTCATACGGCTTTTTTGGGGTTAGGTATCTCACCTAACTGAATTTAAGACTAGTTTTTGTAAATGTAAGAGTCCTGTCTAGTCCTGTAAGTGATATGCCCAGGGTTAACACCATCTAGTGAATTCACTGAGGTATGGAGTAGATGTTTGTTCATAATATTACTTCAAACAGACAGCTGAACACCTTCTGAATTTATTTCTTTCTTAGAAAAGCCATTTTTTCTTGAGGTTGTGCTGCAGATTCCATCCACAGCTGTTTTACAACCTTGTATGACAGCTGGGCCTGTATTTGGAAACTTAATATAAAGACCTGCAGCTTTTTTTTGTTCCTGAGGAAAATATGGTTTATTTGTAAATTATTTTAAGTTCTAGATTTGGCAATTAAGAAGAGGCTGTGAAAAAAACCCCCACACAAATATAGGTAGTAACAGTTAATACTGTACCTCTTTAGAATGGCAGTCATACAGAACAGTTTATTTAAAAATCTGTTCCAGAGAACTGTATAAAGTGACTTTGCCTCTACACTGCAGCTGCATGTGGGGCCTGGACCCTGCCGTAAAAAAACATCAGAAAAAGGTTTAGTTTATGTTGTGAATTATCACGGTTGGGTGTTTTTGGGGCCGGGAGTGGGGGGGGCTTTTGACAGGTGAGGGTGAAAAGTAGCTTTATGTCTCAGGGTTTCTGCCGTTTGGAGAAAGAAGAAAGGCTGTAAGCAGCTTGGACTGTGTCGCTGGTTCATTGAGACCTATGAACAGTTTTGAGAGTTTGTGGATATAGTTATTGCTCTGAGTACTTTTCTGCTGAGAAAGCGTATCTGCTCTGAAAAACAAATATATGACTCCAGCTGATTGCTGCTTCTGCCTCCTCACTAAAATCTCCTCCAGTGACGTGTTTGTGTTCAAACACTAGTTTTCTGACTCATCCTGTGATGTTGCTAAATTGGGCTCCTGAAAGGAAGGGCCCTTGGTGAACAAGAAGTTTTCATGTTGCACTGTAGGCTTTAAACAGTAGTATAATATTAAATTTCAGTTTCCTGATATGTTTTTCTTCTGTTGAAAATAGATTCCTCAACATGCCTCTCATTATTAAGTGACTAGTTCAGAATCCCCAAAATTGTTCTGGGTTAAAGAACGGTGAGTTTCTTCAGTGAAAATTGTCTCAGTAATTCCAGTTTAATTTGGATTTACTGTACTTACTTGCAGTTAAACTAATAACACAGTATTTTTATTTCCTAGAACCTTTCAAATTAAAATAATAACATGGCAGAGGAGAAAGGTGTTTAATTGGATGGCTCCTATGTACAGTGAAATCAAAAAGTATTTTTGGTTGGGTATCTGCTTGATGTGGAGCACTACTGCTTTTTTCAGAGTGGTTTAAATATTTGTGCTTTTAGAAGCTCCCTCACCCTACCCCACCTTTTTTATTTTTTTTCTGTTTTCCCCTCTTAAACTAGATCAATGTCAAAAGCTTGTTGATCAGATTTCTATGTTCCCTGAATATGATAAGTCCTGGAAATAACTTCTATTACAATGCTATTTTAAGCAGAGAACCTCAGAACGCAGAGACTCAGTGCAGGTTTTGAAGTTCAGGTTGTAAAACAGAAATCAGTTGCTGTCACTGCTGTATGTAGTGTTTCAGATTTTCAGTGTGACCTGAGCTTCATTCCCATTATATGCCTCTTAGTCAGTAAACTGATGGTAACTGTAAGTGTTGTAATTAAATTTGCAATTTATTAAGAGCATATTCTTCAGAAAGCAAGGTGGTTAAAATAGGCAAATGAGAAGTTAGGCCTTAAGGCAGCATTGTTTGTGATTTTTTTCCAGATTAATTTGTGTAAATGACTTGCCTAAATACATAAACGTTTCAAAACCAGGCAGATTTAGATTGGTTTAGTTGTAACTAACGTTGGTATGCTTTGCAAAGTAATTGAGTAAGCTAAATAGCTTCAAAATGCTATTAAATTAGTTTGTGAGTTTGTACTAAGGTTCACGTAAGTCGATACTTTTTCTTCCTGACCAGGCCAGTTTTTCCCAGGTAGAGCACTGCAGTTATAATGCCCCTAAAAAAATGTTTATGTAAAATAACATAAAGTGGTTGTAAAATCAACCTGTGTGTCTCAGTCTGACAGATCATACCTGCAGTGCATTAACCACTGCATTGATTACACCCACAGACAGTAATTTAAAACTGCTGCTTCTCATTTCCTGAAGTACCTGTCATCTGACATATGCTTTGCCTTCAGTTTTAAGCAGTTGGAGTTTTATTTCCTATGGAATAATGAGAGAAAGGCTGAGTGAACCAAAATAATATGTCTTGTAACTGAAGCAGCATAGCTCAGGGATGGGCTGTGTCCCCAAAGGACATTGCTACCTTTGCTGAGAGTCGGTGGTTGGCGATGTGCTGGGCATAGCTAATTTGGAGTAAGCATTGGAAAGGAAGTCTTGCTTGAAAAATGAAATTAAATGACACTGACTCTGCAATTCTTAGTTTTAAATGCATTTTGGATTTTGAACTGCAAACTATCATCTCTCTCTAAACTCTAGGTTCTAGAATGCTTCTGTCTAATGCTATGTTCTTGCTTCTGAAAATGGGGCAACTCTGATTATGTATTCTTGAGTGTTTTTCCATCACGGTGCAGTGTTTGGGCTAGCAGTGAGCGGGCTGAACCTTGAAGCAGGAGGTGTGGTAGTGAAACCTCATCTGGCAGAGGATGGGTTGAATGCCTTTTCCATTTACTTTGGCATATGTATGTGAATTACTGTCTTTTCATGTTAATCAACTCTTCCACGTGCATTTAAATGCCTTCCCCCACATTTCAGAATTCCAGGATGGCTCTCACCCTGAGAATTGTGAGTGATAATCCTGTCCTGCTCAGATAGGTGTTTAAGTTACATACAGAGGAGTATGGGGGTTTAAAGCCTCCTCTTCCCCCATTAATGTGTCTGGCGTAATATGATTAACAGTACTCAGTGTATGTTTAACCTTTTCTTTAGTGATTTTGTAGGGATCTGAAATGCATTACTGAAGGGGTTGTTTTGATAGAGCAGTTTCTCCTCTGTGAGGTATTCAAATTTAAAAAGTTACTTGTATTTGTGTTTGAGAAGATACATAATTAGAGGGTCTTGAAGAGAGACTCATTCATAAGGTGCTGAAGAGAAGAATCTGAATTTGATCATGTAGAAAGCTGTATGAGAGCAGAACAGGCAACACAACATTCTGTTGCCTTGTTGGATGATTATTTAAAGATTTGGAGTTTGAGCATTTTTTTGTGTGTTTTGCTTCTTTTAGGTGCTTATCTGTTCTCTTTAGTCCCCAGATAATCTGTCTCAGGACCCAGAAACAAGGATTCTTAGATTTTTTTTCTTCTGACTGCACTGGCCATTCTAAAACAGCAAGTTTCTAATTTTCAGGAAATTAAAGTTTTCTTTAATCTTGTTGCTGAAAATTCTGGATTTTTCTAAGAAGGCCTTTACCAAATACAAAATACAAGTAAGCTTGCATTCCATTAGTGGCCTATTCCTGCTTGAAAGGGGCAATCAGAATAGTATAGCTCAAAGGAAGTTATTCTGACATGAGTTGGGCATTTTTGTTGGGTGTTTTACAATAGACATAGTACAGCATTGATGTTGATTTTACTGCAGAATTTTATCAATTTGCTGCAAATAACTAGTTCCCAGTGTTGTGAAACTTATAAAAATATTAGTGTCTTATGTCACTAATGAAAAAATAAAGAAAAATGCAGAATAATATAGACAACTGTTCTTAAATAGAAATAATAAACACTTCTCTACAACATGTGGCAGATTATCAACTCAGTTTTTAAAGACATGTTTTTAATTGTGTGTGGCCGTTATGAATTTGGGAAAAAAGTTAAAGCAAATGCTTCTCAGATTTACTGTGTATTTTTTATAATTATTTGCTTTGAGTGTCTCTGTTTTGTTCTAGTGAGGTGACTATTTTTTTCCAGGTTAAAAAAAAAAAAAGGCATTTCCTCAACCTTTCTATATTCTGTTTCGTTATTGGGAATCTGTGAAGGGTTACTGGAAGAAAAAGGCAATGTCAAAACTTCTGTGAAAACTTTTTCTAATCAAGGTCCTGGGTCTCAGTTATTTGTGTCTTAGTATTAGCAAGACAGCAGAGTGGGCAGCAGCAGGCTGGGAGAGGAGGAGAGGTGTGAGATGCTGTTTGCATGGTGGGAAAATTCTTCAAATATTTCATGCTGATAATGCATGTCTGTGCCACTGATGTTAGACCAGATTTCTTCATTTAGCATCTACTTGTGTTAGTGCTGTCTTTCAAGTGGTAAATGCTACTGAATTCATTTAGAGTATAAGTGGTACTTGAACTGAACTGGTGGGATCATTGGGTTCTCTTCAAAATTCTTTCAAAATTGGTAAATATTTGGGAGCTCCTTTTTTTTTTTTTTTCTTTTATGGAGAATAGAGCTGTATATTCACATAGTTACAGCATGGTAGTGACCTGCTGGTGTGAAGACTATTTACAACTTTTTTTTGACAGCGTAGACTGAATTTAGTGGGATGAGGTTTTCCTTTGTTTTGTTTAACCAAGTGAGCTTCTTGCTTTTATGTAGTAGGCATCCTACTGTAGATAGGTACCCCAAATGTTTCCTTTTTCAAATTGTTTTGTCATTGAACTATTCTTCAGAATAAAGTACATACCATATGAACAGCATATCGTTCATTAAAAAAAAATCTTTACGATTCTAAGTTATTTTAAACTGTAAAAATAGCAAAAAAAAAGAGGTTACCCAAATTGGAAAGCTCCCTTAAAAATATGCTTTTGCTGCTTCATGCTTTTTAATGCTCTCCTCCTTGTTTTCTGTTAAAATGTTTTTTTGTTTGGGATTGTGTGGGTTGGGGTCAAGGACTAATAACAGAAATTCCTTGTTGAAAAAGATTGAAATTTGTGCTCTTCTTCTGTATATTTTAATTATCTTTTTGTCATTCTACTCATTGTTTTGGGGGGTGATTTTTTTGTCTTTGCCCCAACCATTTCTCCATCTCTACTTTCAGAAAGTTCCTGGGAATGGGAGCAGGGTAAAGAACAAATTACTAAAACAAAGGAATTTTTGAATGTACTTGAAAGTTTTCTTGATCAGCATATGCCATTAAGTGTTAATTGTTATGACACTCTTGCTGAGTGCTTCATAGCAGAATTCTTTTTCAGAATTAATTTGTACTCATGAAGCCTCTGGAATATTTTTAAGGCTGCTTTTGGTGGTTGAACATATAAGGGATTTTCTCATCTACAAATGTTATCTGCAGCTGTATCCCTGTACAGCAGCAAAAAAGCTAAATTCCTTTCTTTGTCCCCATCTCCTAGTCTACAAAGGATCAGAGACTGGTGTATTCTGGCAGACTGCTTCCTGATCATCTGCAGCTGAAAGATGTTCTCAGAAAAGTAAGCTTTATATCAACACCATATGATATTTGATCAACCCTCCTTTTTTGGGAAATAGGAATTTAGATTTGTGTTGTTTAGCTTCAAATTTTCATTGTTGGTATGTTCTGGAATATATTTTCAAGTATCCCTTGTCTGTGTCACAGAATTATAGTATCTGTGGACGGAGGCATGTTCTGAATAGTGGGAAAGCAAGTAGGCTGTGTAGGTCCCAAACAAGTGGTATGTGGTGTATCATAGAACCTTGGAATGGCATGGCTTGGAGAGCACCTTTATAAATCGTCTAGTCCCAACCTCCCTGCCATGGGCAGGGGCACCATCCACTAGACCATATTGCTCAAAGCTCCATCCAACCTGGTCTTGACTTTTTGGCAGTTACCACTGTCACATAAATGGAATGATGTTATTTGTGTTGAGTTGGGATGTCATTTAATTTCTTGTACTTAAATCCAGGTCTTGCAATAAAAATGGCCATTGTGTAAGCAAATTAATAGGTAATAATGTAAATGAGTTATAGCTTTAAAATGCAAAACCAGAATTCTAAGTCCCTGAATGCCTTCCTGGAAAAGCTGTTTATTGCCCTATTTTTGATTTGTCAGCAATTAACCATTCCTGCTGATGTTTGAAAGTGCTGGTTCTTGCTCTGTTAATTTTTTTGTTTTTATTATGTTGGTTCTTGGTGGAAAAAAAGAATAATTCTGTTAATATAATTTACGATTTTTCAGTCAACATTTAAATCCCAATCCTAAAAAAGCATGCATCTCTTGTAGGAAGTCTTGGAATACATACACTTGGTTCTCAAACTGGTTCAAATAGTTTGGAATGACAATACCAAGTAATAGTGACTTCATTAAGTTGAAGTTCTTTAAAATGTACAGAACAAAGTATTCAGGGTAGATTTTAAAGAACTGTGGTTTCGCTTTTGGTGGTGACAGAAAACAAGGTGCATTGGGTAGTCTAAACTCCTCCTAAACAGCTCATGATGCATCAATACCTGTTATTGGGGAAATGCTTCAGGTCCCTGAACAGTTTTGAATCCTATGAAATAGCTGAACTCTATAATTCAGTATTGGGGTGTTGGTAATGATACTTTTTTACTTTTTTGAGGTAAAAATCCATGTACAGACTGTATGAATTGGTGGGTCACGTTTTAATACGTAGTGTGGAGGAAAATAAAGGAGAATGGTGCTTTAGTGAAAATGGTCAACTGAACTTCAGTGTGAAGGATGGAGAAACAGTTGGAGAGGAATCTTGAGTATTCCTTCAGTAGACTAACGCTGCTCTTTCTTTATAAACTTTATTCTGAAATATAATTTATTAAATGGGATTAAACTGCTTACCAAAAAAATGGCTGCAATTTACTGTGTATAGATTTACTAGAAAACTTGAAGCCGGGCTATTGCCAATGAGTATATGTCCTGTACCACTTAAAAGTTCAAGGAAATGTTTATATAACTTATCTCAAATCTTAGTTTTGCTTGTTAAGGACAAAATGAAGCCTGAGTCCCTTAAATGTACTTGGCCTGCTTACAGAAGACTGGTTTTAGAAAACAATTTCAAACCTTCCCGATGTGCTTGAGGAGAAATTTTGTAACTGTCTTCCTTCACTCTACAGGGGCTTTGCTTGACTTTGAAGGCATTTTAGTAGTTACCTGCCTTGGGTTTAGTTAAAAAAAATGTAGTGAATTTGGGAACACACCAGTATTAAGCACAAAGATACAAATTTGTGTTGAAAGAGGAGTTTCTTGTGCTCAAGCTTGTAAGAGATTTTGGGGAAAAATGAGTGATTGCACAAATTCAGTCTCATTCTCTGTCATATTCTTCCTACTTGATTAGCTCTAAATTCCTAATATTATCTGAGAATTTATCTCTCAGTTTAGCTTTATCATACTTGCTCTTTGATGCTGATACATGTCATGACAGTGATAAAAAATACCTCGAGGCTGGAAGTTGTGGCACTCTCCTAGTATGGTGATGTCCAACACATTATGTGTGAATAGAAGTGTATTACAATATGCTGTCACATTTAATAAACCTCTACACTGTAAGCTTACCAGTGATATGTCTAGAGTCCCTTGCCTTTCCTGGGATGTAAATTCTCATCTAGGTGAAGGGTGACTAGTTGGCTTGAAGGCTTTTGGCATGGTCAGAGTGCTGATCACCTGTGCCTGTGCTTTCTGATCATTACTTACTATCACTGACTGGTAAGAAATAACCCTTACTGTAGTAATGAGGTTGTGCTTGGGGTTATGAACCAGTACATGTGGAGGAGTTTAAATGACTGTAGTGCATTGGCTCTGCCAGCAGAAATGCACACTGGTGTATCAAACATTTACCTTTTTTATTTTATTTATTTATTATTTATTTTATTTTCTTTATTCCTAGGGATTAAAACTTGAAAAGTGGGTAAATGGGTGTTTTAACTTTTTATTTTTTTAGCATAGTTTAGAAAAAATCTGTCCAAACACAGCATTTCTAAACGTTATCTCATTAAAAATGGCAGTTTGCCTGCACCATGCTGATTTCAGAAGAGGACAGAGAGGTGTTTTCGTTGCTTTTCTTGTTTAAAAGTTGAGAAAGCTGCAGTGTGCAATTTAAATATGCAGTCATAGCTGTTCTGTTGCTATGACCATATAAGGGGGTGTTTTAATTTGGTACAGTGAAATGGCTTCATATTGGAGTTGTTACAGGATCCATACTAGGGGGTGAACCTGTTCATGCAGAGTTGGCCTGGGCATGCTGACATGGTGCCACTCATTTGCTTCCTCACTTTCACATGTTTAGGAATACTCAAGCCCCATGTAGCTATTCAAATAGCATTCCCTGAGTATGGAGTATCTGCAGGGGCTCTTCAGTTGGGTGTCTTCAGGTTAGGCTTGAGCCAAGCTTAGAAAGGAGTGAGGTGAAGGCAGTGGCTGGTGCTCTTTTCTTGTTTTGGTCTGCTTGTGGAATTCCAGCAACTGCATTTTTTCATGTACCCTGATGTCCTTATTGAATAACACTCTCCCTTAGAACTCAGTGCAAATGTAAATGTTCTTAGTTTTGGAGAAACTGAGCCCTGTAGAAATTTCAGATTTTTCCAAAATAAGGAAGTGTATCACAAGCTTTAATTTCTATGTTTCTCCCAGGGTACTTCCATTGGTTCTATTATACTGCAGTTCTAGGGAAAACTGGGATAAAGCGAATGTTCTATGTGTTACTGTGGACAGCTGCCAGGAAGACATTAGCTGTGAAAGAGTAGGATTTTCTTGTGTTAGGCTGAAGTGCTGCTGTATGGCCTCCCTGTTTGGTATAATGTGTCCTTAGTGTTTGCAAATGCAACCTTGGAATTAGATCTTTAAAGATGGTTTTTGTTGTAAATCTCTCAAATACTGTTGCTTTAGCTCTTCAATTTCTTTAATTTTTAGCAAGATGAGTATCATATGGTTCATCTCGTATGTACTTCCCGGACACCCCCAAGCTCTCCAAAACCCAGCACCAGTAGAGAAGGTCACGGAGCTTCAACCTCCAGCAGTAGCTCAGTGAGTTTTCTTTGTCATACACAGGACATGAATTTCTTCTGCACTAAGGAAACTTTCCATTCATTTCTCCTGTAACTTTCCATATTTGACTGTAAAACAGTGTGTTGAAAGTAGAGCATGCCATATGAATTTGTACAATTAGACGTGATTATTTAAAGGCATCATTTTATTTAAACAAAGATGACCCTGTTTCAGGTGGTAATACAATTATGTTTATTAGATGATAAAGCACTACTTTCTCTGAGCTGTTCTTTCTTTCTTTCTGTATTGAAAAGTACGTTTTCCTTTTCCTCTGTATCCCTGTATCTTTGGCAGAAATTGAGCAGTGTGTTTAGAATTTTAAAAAACTGAAGTTCAGATGTATTTTGTGGAAATTTGTACCACTGAAGAGAGATCAGTCAAAATAGTGCCCTTGTTGTGAGGTAGGGGTGAAACTTGGCCAGGGCTCATTCGACAGGAACTGGCCCGTACTTATATAATATGAGCTTGGAGATAGTCATAGTGCCTGTAAGACAGTGACAAGTAGAAAGTGTTGTTCTTAACACTTTTATTAGTTAAATTGTTTACAGAACACGTTTGTTTCCCGTGGTTTGAGCCTTCTCTCCTTCACACCCTCCAAAAATGATGATGATATTTGTTATTACTGTGTTTTAAGTGAATAAGGTTTCTGTCGATAACTTGGTAGTCATTACTGTAATTCTTGCCTTTTTCCAGAGTTGGCAATATCACTAAACAACCCTTGAAGGTTAGTCAGAAAGGGGTGTGTACAATACCATTGTAGGTGCTTTTCACGTGAGGTGTGTTGATTGTCAGAATAAGGAGAATACCGTTCCAGTAATAAGCTGTGTGTCTTCATTCTGCTGTTGATAGAGTACTGTGTCAGACTGCTGTGTGGCAGTCAGAAACACAAGTAGTTTAAGCAAAGGTAGAGAGGGGACAGTGGTTAAAACATCTTTTCAAAGGCTGTATTTGTATCTATTTGCAAGCTGAACACAGAGGGCCTCCTTTGTGGTTGTTTTACTGCTGTGTTAGTTCAATTGGAAATGTATTTGCATGACTGTTAACGACTGCTTAAAGCAGGCAGTATGCACACTGTTAAGCTCATAATACTTTGAAGGAAACAGCCTAAATCCAAAGCTTGAATGGGCTTTGTCCTTCCTTTTTTTTTTATTTTTTTATTTTTACTTCACCTTCCCTCCACTGTCTAGTGGTAAACTTTTCTTGTTTTCCTTTGTAGGGCAAATGTGATATGGATGTCTTAAATAATTGCACCTCCTCACTTCCTGAGTTGTCACAGTTGAAGCGGATTTTCTACTGAGTAAACAATACAGTAATTCTTAGCAACAGGATTTGAGGACTTATTACTGAGTCCTGAAATAATGCATCTCAGTGCCTAAATTGTAGTCTTGTTATGGTGACAATTTAGAAGCCAGCTGTTGTCCTACTTCCAGAGTTAAGTATTGATTCTTGGAAAGTATTCAAGATCTGACACACTCATTTTAGGTGTGTTTTGGGAGCCTAAGTATTTCCTGGCTGCTTCCCTATTACCCTTGGCAGCTCCCTTCCAGCCATGAGCACAGCAGTTTGGATTGGGCAGCTGGCACAGTGAAGAGGATGAAGAGTATAAGGGGTAACTGAAGACAAGGATAGAGGAATGGTATTTTAAGCCCCTGCTGGCACGGTCATATATGAATATAAAGTTGTATTCTGAGGTTGTATTTATCATAGGCACTAGAGTTTTTGTTGCTGCTAAATATTCTTTCAATTAAGTCTTAGTTTGCTTCAGCTATTTGAAGATATAATACCCAGTGACTTGTGGTTTTCTCTGGAGTCTGTCAGCTGTTGAGTCTTTCTGAAAACTCTTTTAATATGTGCACCTGAGTATAATTTTGTATTTCTGTTTTTACTAAGGCTTGTCAGAACTGATAAAGCCCCAGAAGACTTGCCTGGTGCTTATGTTCTCAATAAAACACTGCAACAAAACGTTAAAAAGTTTAAGACAGTAGTAAATCTTATAACAGTGGCAAAAAGATCCATAACCTAAATTTTATTTTGTTTTTAAGAATTTAGACCGTTCTGGATCAACTGCTGCCTCACCCACAAACCAAGAAGCTTCATCTACATCTGTGAACACTAGTGCAGATGGAGTGAGGCACCGTAATCTTCCACAAGCACAAAGCAATCCCATACAAAGCCACCAGTTCCCTTATTTAATGCAAGGGTAAGTGAGATTGAAGCAATCCTCAGCTCTTTGGTACTCTTTAAAGTACTTTAAATGTTCAATTGCAATTGTGTTTCTTTCACAGTCTGCAAAATTATTTGGCTAGTTCATCTTGAAGCATAAGTCAGGTTAGAAGCATTTTTTTCATATGGAAATTAGTGGTTTTAGCCAGGAGTAGATCAAAGAGGAAGTGTCCTTGGTGTTTCCCTTCACACTGTTTTTTTTATATTTTCTTCCTGCTTTCTGCCCTCAACTTTTCATGGACACAAGTGCAGCTTTACTCTATCTTGTGGATGTAGTTAGTGAGGTAACTGATAAAATCGTTTCCTCAGGGAGCACTTTCAAGTTTTCTTTCTGACAAGGTGTGCTATCAGTACTGTATAGATTCTAGAAACTTAATTTTGAGAAATGTTGAAACAAAGACAACCAAGCTATGAATGTACTAACAGTAACAATTGTTTTTTTGTTGCTGGAAAGAAAACAGATGTCAAGAACTGTTGAAAGTTTATTTAGTTTCATTTTGATTTACATGCTCTAATTAGAGTTAAGCTGGACTTCACTACAGTTGAGTTTTCATCCTAAATTCCATCAAGTTTTTTTTTAATTTTCCCCTGTGCAGTGTACTGTCTACTGGGAAGAAATAGTCTTTGCAGTGGGTAGAGCACTTACATTATTGTGACCATGTGCATCTTTGTGGAGGTCATACCTGCCTTTATGACAAAGCTGAGTGAGACCAGATTGCTGTTTGGTGTAGTGTATATTAGTTCTGGCAGCAACTTAATATGTGCTGTTTAAATGACTAATCTGTAAGAAGCTTTAATGTTTTTCTAATTAGCTTTTCACGTAGATGTACTGGAGTTTTTGTCACACGTGGTTAACTGGCTAGGCTGAGGATTTCAAAAAGGCAACAGAACCCTAGTTCAGTCTTTGAACTGAAATAATTCAATTAAAATACAGTGTGACATGTCACTTTGGAAGACATTGCTGTTTTTGAAAGGAAGAGTAACTTGAAGTCAGTTATAAATGACTGGCTTTGTCTCACATGCAGTGTGAGTTGAGAGGAGCAGCTCTGCAGACTGAAAGAGGTGCTGAGAACCTGACACCAACACTGCACGCATTTCAGGGGTTTTGGCTTCTCTGGGCCGTCTCCAGCTTGATTACCTGGAGCAGGGTCCTGTTTGTGCCTAAGGTGCCATGAGCAGTGCACCTACATCATGGATTTCAGTTTTGTGTAATCCAAAAGGAATCCAGACAGTGATCCAAGAGCATTCTGTGGTGCAAACAGAACTGTAGCAAGAGGAAGTGACTGGAAATTTTTTAGGACTGCATTCACAATCTTAACAGAAATGCCAAAGTAAACAAATTTTAAATAATCTTAGGCCTTTTTTTTTTTTTTTTTAAAGAAAGTATTTTAATGGAATGCTGTCAGAACTTAAAGCAGATCTTTGTGTATTGCTGGGCACTGTTTCTGCTCAAATTCAAATAATCTGTGCCCAATACCTGCTATAGTCTGCTTTCCTTTTGAAAACCAGTTTTTTTAATGCTTCAATAATCTTCTCAGATGCATCTGGTTTTGCTTTAGGGCGTTGCTGCTTGTATTCCAGCAGTAAAAAAACACCCTCTGCTTTTTTAGCTGCTCTTCTAAACTTCATTGAGGGCAGTGATATCTAGCTTTAATGTAATTTACACACAGATCGAGACTTGTTAGGAACAATGAAGAGTCACAGCTGAAACTGGCGTTGTTTTGTGCACACTCATGACCAAATGTTTCTGTTCTAATTATGTGATGAACTAAAAGCACTCCTAATGGGTGTTTGAAAATGTATGTGAGGGTCAGTTTTCTTGAGCACTGTGCAATGCTTCCATTAGTAAACTGACTTGTACAAATAAATAGTGTGAATATGAAGTGATTAAATGAGGGGTTTGATGGTTTTTCAGTTGCTGGCACAGAGCCTCAGTGTGTGAGTTGACTACCCTTTCAGAAAACAGCTTTTAATTCAGATTGTTTAAATATTACAGAGAAAACAATTTAAAACTTTCTTTTGCTTTTGAGTTTTTTGCAAATGCTGTTTTCTAAAAATCTGAACATGTGGTGGATCTGGGCAGGTAGTTTTTGTATCTCCCAAGTCAGTCTTCAGCTGTGGAGAGCAAGCACATCATTGTCTACTCCTGTGGACTAAGTCATGGATCAGGGCCCCTGCTGTGCTGTGCAGGTACAAACAGAACAGATGGGCTCTGTCCTGAAATGGCTTGCCTTTGAGTTTGGAGAGTACTTGGAAGCAGTAAAAAGACAAGAATCAGCAGTGAGGTTGTTTGTCAGGTGTGGGTGGCCCATGTAGTGGAACATTTCCATATTGTATACACAGTCATGCTTGAAAGCAAGTAACAGAATCACGTACTGACAGGGTGCAGTGTGTTGTAGCACATGAATACCTCACTGCATCAGTCACCTTTGCTCACTGTATTTTTTTTCTAAGTAGTAAATACATAGCAGAGGATATTGCAACAGTACTTGATGTCCCAGGCTCACATAACATGAACCCTAAATGAGATGTCTGTGGGTCAAGATTAAACACAGTTGTTGTCAATCATGCAGATGATAGCGAATGAGCTTTTGAGTCTGAATAAAAAGTCTTATTTTCCACCAGTGGTCAGGAGTATCTTCATGATGACAGTACTTAATTAGTCTGACCTTACATTCCAATTCAGTGCTGCTTAGATCATTTTGAGTGTCTTTCATAGACCAAAACAAGTCATTCTGAGCTTTCTAGTCATCCTAAGGAGCACCATGTGTCTTTTCAGAATATTCTGTCGCTATCTCTACCATTCGAACTATTTTCTGGCTTCTCTGTTTTTCTGTTATCTTTTCTACTTTTTTCTCCAGTCTTTGAATGCCAGTACAAATCCTGTTTACTTCTTTGCTATTGTGCTGTTGCTACCATTCTTTTGAAATACTCTGCTTCCTACCTCTTTTCTCCTCCTTTTGGAAAAAGATGAGGAGAAAGTACATGCTCCTTTCCTCTTTCTTTAAACAACAAGCTAGCATGCTTTGCTGAGACGAGCCTCTTCTTTTGGGAGGTTCTGCTCACAAAAATGTTATACTGTTCAGAATTGTTTCTAAATTTCATAAACTAACTTAATACCCTGGCAACCGTAATAGCTGTGTAATTGACAACATCTGCTTCATTTTGATTTTTGATGAGCAAACAAAATACTGCTGCACTAGTTGTCATTCTAAGCCTAAAGCTAGTTGTAAGCCAGTGTACTTTTTGCTTATTAATTGAGCCCTGTTTTCAAAAGTCCTTTATTGTTTTTCAGAAAGACTCATCTCCTAGAAAAGCTATTGGGAAAAGAAATGAAAAAAAAAAATAAAAAGTGAAAAAACCCCACAGGAATATTTGAATGTGAAAGAAAAGAACATGACAAAACCGAATTTCTGTTGTTTCTCATGTTTGACTGGTTACTTAATCTACTACTAAGCTTTAAGTCATCAAGAAAGCAACTTTCAAAAGAGTATGGAGGAAAGGAGAGGCTCAAGTCTGGTGATATTTCTGAGAGATGTATCTGTAAGGGTCAGCTATTAGCCTTAGGCCTTTCAACTTTTGTTCAGCTCAATGCAGCAGTTACAAAGAACCACCCTAAAATCTATATCTGGTGAGGAGAGGAAGTGGTGAATTCCTTCAGAACTCGCTCAGGCAGGTTGGGTAGTGCTGGTTACTGGTGACTGAGCTGAAAGCGAGTGGTCCTGCCTGTTCCCAACCCCATCTGATGCTCTACCTTCTTGAAACTGAGGCACTGCTCAGCACTTTGTCTTGGCAGAGTACTTAATGACATCCACGCAGAGTATTTGAACTGCCTTTTCATTTTGAGTGTCAAGTGTTTTATGAATTTTGGATGAATCTTACTTCTCAAAGTGTTTGCCAGTTCAGGGGATAGAAAAACACATTCTTAAAGTTTTCAGCTCTAAATCATGATCAATGTTTTTCAATAGCAGCTTGACAACTTTGCTGTTTCAACATGTTAATTATGCATAAATAAATAAATAACATTTGCAGGGCTACCAGTCCACCCTTTCAGTCTTTTAAATAAACTTAAGAGTATGGCCTGTGATTAACTCAGTTTGCATTTGGTTTCAGGAAAGTACTTTTGCTTTCTCCACACCCCCCCGCGCCCAACCTCCTGTTAAAACAAGTTACAACTACATACAAACACGATAGTTTTAGCAGGTCATGGAGTTGCCTGGTGGGCTCTTGTCCAGAATTACAGTGAAATGTGTAACATGGAAAAAAAGAATTTGAATGTCTTCCTCCCATCTTTCTTTCTGGGCATGTAGTGTTTATCTGAATGCCTGGTAGACTAATAAATTCTCTTGGTGGTATCTGCAGGGAGTACCTTTACTTAGGGAACAGGTGTAGTCTGCAGTGCAATTACAGCAGTCTCAGCTTTTGCTTCCTGTAGTCTGAATAAACTTTTCTTCATGCGTTATACTCTCATGCTCTCCTGAAAGATATCCTGGTTAACTGCAGTTCACTGCATCAAAATCTTTTGGGAATGAGTTGGAAATGTTGCCAGAACATGGTATATGCTCTAGGAGGTGAGAGAGGCTAAGGAGTCTAAAAGCAGACAAAACCTAATCTAAAACTTTTGTACAGGAGTTTTTTCTCTCTTGCATGTGAACCAAAGTTTAATGCCCATAGGGAGGAGAATCACTTTTGCTCAAAATATTGAAGGAAATAAATCCTTCACAGTGTTCTTAGTTGCAGTCTTCAGAAGCTCTATCTGAAAGATTAGTATGTTATCTTTGCTCATGTTCATTTGTTCATGTCTTTGATCACAGTAACATCTCAGGAATTGCTTCTAAAGGAAAGCTGTAGAAGATTGTAAGTTTTCCCTTTACAGCTCCCGTAGCGCCTTTAAGTATGACCCTTGAACTTAAAAGGAATTGTAGGGAAGAATTTCTGCAGTTAACATAGTTCTTGAAAATTCTTCAACATGATTTTGTTCAGAGATGCAACTGGTGAGAGACTGACTACAAAAACATAAATACTCTTTCTCTAGAAATAACTTTGCTTATTAATTTCTCTCATGAAAACAGAGTGCTTTTTTGGAAAAGGTTGGATGATGTTGCTACATGTTACTTCAGTGCATTATTTTAGGGGGACACCCAAGAGGAAAAATGCTACTTTAATTGCTTTTTAATACTAGAACATTTTATAAATGTAGCAGTTTAGAGCTGAATATTTTTCTTTAATTCCTCCTCTAGCAACATAGGCAACCAGTTTCCAGGCCAAGGTGCTCCTACTGGATTTTCTATGTATCCTGCGTTCAGTCCCTTACAGATGATATGGTGGCAACAGATGTATGTACGTCAGTACTACATGCAATAGTAAGTCTGTGTTATCTTACTACTGAGTTACACTACTGAAAAGAATGTATTAAGCGTTGTTTGCAGGATCAGAATGTCTGTGTTTATTTTGTCTAGCTCTGTTATTTTACACTTAGTTTTGTCCAGCTAAAGCTGAAATCCAATCTTGGATTGAAATTACATTAATGTATTACTAAGTAAAGATCTAAGGGCAAATGCAGTTTGTTTTGACATGTATTAATATGAAACTTTGTTTTTACTAGTGTAGCAAAGAAGACAAGAATAGGCTTAGTAATTACCATGCATGTTTTTTGATGAACCAGTCTTATGTTTAAATTTTTAGCCAAGCTGCTGTTTCAGCCCAAGTGACTTCCAACACTGAGCCAGCAAGATCTGCAGTTGCCCAGGCTGTCAATTTGGAACGTGCTCCTGCAAACGAGCCCGCAGCAGTGCCAAATGTAGCTGTCCAGGAGAACAGGCCTGTGAACCCAAATGTTCAGATGAATGCACAGGGTGGCCCAGTGAATGAGGAGGACTTCAACCGGGACTGGCTGGACTGGATGTACACGTTCTCTAGAGCAGCAATTCTTCTGAGCATTGTATACTTCTATTCTTCTTTCAGTCGATTTGTCATGGTAATGGGAGCCATGCTGCTGGTTTATTTGTGAGTACCCCAGTCGAGTAGAGCTGCAGATTTGAGATGTGAAGGATGGTGCTAATATACAATGCATTTGAAATTAAAGATTATCTAAACAAGTGTTTAGACACTGCTCCTTTACAATAGGGTTTGTCTGTTTAAAAAAAAATCAAACAAGTAGAGAAACTGATATAAAGAAGTAATTCTCAAAACCTTGTTACAGTGAGTTGGATAACACTTACACCTGAAACACATTGCTCTTAAATGTTGGTGATATTAAGAGGTCAGTATTGTGGAAATTTTGAGATAAAAAAGTGGGGGTGAGGTAGGGAAGGTCAAATATGTCAGGCATATACTTGGTGTAAATTTAAAGTTCTTGGAGATGAAATTGCAGAGCTAAGGTCATGCATATTTCAAAAATAACTTCTGGGATCTGTGCAGTGAATCTTGTTAGGCAGAGTTAAAGTAGTGGTACTGTAGTAGTGGGTACTGGATCTGGCAGAATTGCAGGGACTTAAAAATGTTTTTACAACGTGTCATAAAGACCTAAGCACACGATCTGTTTTAGCAAGAAATATCACTACTATTGTCATCATTTCCTTTTGCATATGAAAATACCCTAGTGATGCAAATAGGAGTGGAAAACAATAATGCTTGATATTTTGGATAGGTGTCATTCACTGAGAGTTTCCTTACATTGTACTCTCTGTTCTCACAAGGACTGTTCTGTGTTTTGTACAGATTATATAGTTGAAATCAGAATATAGACACTTGTAAATATATTTGAAAGGGTTATTTAATTTACTGTGGCAATGTAGTTCAAGCCTCAGCTGAAGTTTAGATTCTTTTTTTCCACAGACAATCAAATTTGAACTATGGAAATTAAGGCTGCCTTTGAAAATGTATCTAACTTAAGTACTTAATGGGGAGGAAACCCCTAAAAAATATTCTACATATTTAATCACCTAATCATGGCACATTACTTGTCTTGTGAAACTGAGGGCTATGAACAGCAAGGCCTTTCTTAACTCTGACATTGAAGAATACCCATTCAGTCTAGAAGTAAGAATTACAGAAAAACAGATGTAACTTCATTTCAAACTGCTTAAAGAATTTACTGCAGTAGTTAGCTATAGCAGAAAAATCTTGTTTGTTCCTTTCAAAAGAGAGGTTTTCAACTGTTCCACTTTCTTACGTAGACACCAAGCTGGATGGTTTCCCTTTAGGCAAGAGGGAGGCCAACAACAGGCAGCCAATAATGCAGAAGTGAACCGTGATGGGCAACATGCAAATAATCCTGATCTTGAAGAGATGGTGAGTAAGGGCAGACATGTCTCTTGAGACTCCTTTGTATTATATTGTAAAGAATGCTGTAATGCCTGGACTGAAAGCTTTTATGAAATGGAGTTGATTAACCAGAAAACTTCCAGCACTGTCCTCAGGTTGTGTCTGCTGCTTAAATTCTGTATTTTTCCAGTCTGGCAATTCCTGATTATCCCTGCTTCAATCTCAGACTTTCTTCATGCTAGTTACTTCAGGAGGTGGTTCTGAGAGAAGTCAGTGTAGAAAGATGCTGCTGGTTGCCTTATGTCAGAATTCTGAAAAGAAGCAGTTGAATTGCTTCAATTTCTGTTTTTAAAGGAGCGACTTATGGATGATGGGATTGATGAAGACAGTGGAGAAGATGCGGGTGAAGATGGCAATACAGAGCAGCAGCCTGGATTCATGGCTTCTGCTTGGTCCTTTATCACAACCTTCTTCACATCACTCATCCCTGAAGGGCCTCCACAGGTTGGCAATTAAAGTGGAAAAGGAACTGTGTCAAGCAGCCTCAGTAGCCATACGTAGAAGTGGAGCAGATTCTAGAGAGTGTTCTAAATACAGTGCAATTTCTGAAAATTTATAATGTTCTCTTTTTGATCATGGTGTACAAAAATGTGTATTTTTTTTTCTTTTTGCTTTCTCATGCATTGAATATTTTAAGCACAACTGGACTACTAAATGCTTTCTTTGAGATTCTTCTTTTTCTGAAGAATAAAATGTAAAGATATTGGTCTTCCATGTTTTATTTTATTTTCAAGTATGTGTTATACTGAGGCAAAGAGCTTGTACTTAATCTGCACCATTACCTCTTTAAAGAGCTGTTAAAAATATGAATGTTGACCTTTCCAAATGCTATCTATTTATCTGAATAATGTCTTATGTTAGTTTTACGCTAAGTATGAATTCTCACAAGATTTAGAACTTATATCATTCCTGAGAGAATGCTGTAAACACAAGGATTACTTCTTAATGGCATGTTGTCTTCATGCCACAAAGTACTAAATTCCTTCATTCAAAAAGCTGAAAGCTTTTCCTTGAGACTATATTAAAGTTCATTAAAACTGAAAGTGTTTGACAGCTCTTCAAAGACAATTGAGAGTGATGGGATAAACCTTAAATGTTTGATACGTACAGTACTTTTTAAGGAAAATATAGCTGCTCTGGGGTAAAACATGTACAATAGTTTTTTTAATAAAAACTGTTACGGTAACTTTTGGATGTTTATACACATATTTGAATGCAAACAGATAAATAGTGCATCGTTAAGGACGAGGATACGATTAACTTGAGAGTGGAATAAAGTTATCATGGTGGCATTACCAACATTGACTGAAGTGGTGTGTTTATCATAGTGCCTGCACAGTTACAAGTATGACCTCAACATCACACTGTCTGTATTGGTAAACTTAACCTAATTAAAACTGAGAAAAGGAAAATGGTATGTGAGACAGTATCACAGTGCTGTCAGATTTTCGGTTCCTTTCTTCAGGTGTTCTATAGTCAGATACACTTGGTTTTGTTCCTAACTGAAGTTACCATGTGCTATCTAACTTAAAAATATCTGCAAAGATTCTGGTATACTACAACCCAAGAAAAGCCTATCCAACTACTCAGTTTCCAGGGCAAAGTTCTTTAATAGGTCTGAACAAGTGAGAAATAGGGATTTATTTTTTACTTGCTTATGTCAAACTGCTCAAACTGTGCAGCAGAGTTTTAGACCCAAAGAAAATCTTGTAAGTTTTAGACTGAGACATCTGTTAGGATTTCTGGGCCTTATTAAAATTGACTCAATTGGAAAAAGGCAAATTTGAACAATGGTTTTAAACTGTTTAAGTGAAATACAATGTTTTTTGAGTAAAAAAATACTTATTTTATACTAGTCTGTCAGAGAAAGAGAAATATACATGTAAGTCTCATAAGCATCAATTATTTTATTTGCTGTATAGGCAGCAATGATGAAAAGTCATGTTTAATTATTATGTCTTCATCCTATTTTTACTACGGACAGCTGCTTTCAGTTTAGGTCCTTTACTATGTAAATATAAAATGTGTAAACCTTGTATGTGTGCCTGCTTAGATTGGTGGGTGGGTCTAGCTGGACTAATATTGAAGAGCTGTTACANTTTTGGTTTTTTTTTTTTTTTTTTTTTTTTTTTTTTTTTTTTGTTTTTTTTTTTTTTTTTTTTTTTTTTTTAAGGGATGTCACAGATGGCAGTCTTGGATGTCACAGACTTTTTTCTGTAATGCATTGAAGAAATTTCATCTGTTTGACCTGTGTGTTCTTCTTTCCACTTTTAGCAAAAGTCCATTTTTTTTTTTGTCCTGGTGTTAGTGTATCTGTAACCTGTGCAGTTCTGACCTGCCACTAACTATCTATTGACAGGTATTTGTTGCTTCTTGTCATTGTTTAGGTTTGTTTTCCAAACAAGCAATTGGTGGCAGCTCTCTCTTGTTAGCAGACTGCGTTAAGAGAGCTGCTCTTACACTGTTAGCCCTGGTTTAGTTAAAAAGTGTAGAGTTAACACTGCTTGTTCTTGTTGAGACAAGGAGAAATGTCTTGACAGGTTTCTCAAGGTTGAAACAGTGAAATGAGAGATCCTAGCAGTTTCTTAGATGTTGAGAGAGATGTTAGGAGAGTTTTAACTGAAACACAGAGCTGGAGCCATCAGTTGAAAAGGCCAGACTTCCGTGAGGACATCTGAAGGTCGTGGAACTTCCAAGCTTCTGCAGCTTCCCAAGATACAAGCAAGGAAAAGCAAAAATGTGGTTACTGAGGAAAATGAGTGATAAATAAGAATGAGATATAAAGCAGTACAGAAGAGTTGGAGGCAGAGGAAAGATAATGGCAGGAGCAAAAATAAGAGGAGTGATGATGAATAAATATGAAGCAAGCACTGAAAAGCAGATTGAGGTAAGGAGTGCACTTTTCAGAAATGGAAAGAACTTGATGAAAATTAGATCAGGTATTTGTTGTATGTGGTTCTGAGCAATGCGGGTGTAGAATTGAGCAGCAGCAGAAGTTTAACAGGTGATGATAGGAGAGAAGACTGTAGGAAAACGGTTGCTTTTTCTTAGTGTATCTTTGTAGAAACTTTAATAGCATAAAAAACAATTATTTACTACATGGTTCTGGGCAAAGCAACATGCTAAACTGTAGCAAATCTAGTATGAAGTGGAACAAAAAGCATGAGGATTAAGGCATCATAGGGTGTGCCCCAGTATTGACACTTCTGTCACGTACCTGTACATCCACCCACTTTTACAACTTTGAATGCAGAAAAAGTGATTAAAATTATTTCCTTTACCTTGTAGGAAGACGTGATATGACAGATAACCTACATTTAGAGGAAGTCCATGTATCTAATAAGCAAGACTATGCCAGCATGTGCAATAACATTGTGATGTGTTAATGAAGAGGCACTCACACCAGAAACAGACAAAGGGATATTTCACCAAAGTGAAACATATTCTATTCATAATACTTCCTGCTGTGAGGAGATGATGAGATAGCAATGCAGATGGAGCAGGTGTGTCTAAAGAGCAACACACAGCTAATCCTTTGCATGATTTCTTGATACTGTGCTTTGAAAAACAATTTGCAACCAATGTGTGTTCCCAGATACACTGCCTTGACTTCTCAGCCACAGCTTACATTGAGTTTAGCAGTGCCACTGTTGGCTTAACAGGTTGTCATGGTTTAACCCTACCTGGCAACCATATACCATGTGCAGCTGCCTGTTCACTTCCCCCTCTCTCTGATCCCTCATGGGATGAAGAGGAGATGATGGATGCCCAGACTGTCCCTGAGCTGCGGCTGGAACAATTCTGGGTAAGTGCCCAGCTTTATATACTGGGGGTGACATTCTGTGCTGTCAAGTATTCCTTTGCCCAGTTCAGGTCAGCTGCCTTGGCCGTGGTTCCTCCCAGCCTTTGTGCACCTGCTCGCTGACAGCACATGGGAAACCGAGGAGACCTTGAGTGAGGGTAACCACTGCTCTGCAACATCCAGGACATCAGTGTTGGCAGTGCTGTTCTCATACTGAATCCAAAATGCAGCACTCCTCAATGCCAGCTAATAAGAATAAAACTATCCCAGCTGAAACTAGGACACAAAGTGTAATATAAACTGGAGAATTCTTAGGCACAAAATAGTGGACAAAAGAGAACCTTATTTCTGTTGTGAGCTTGCAATCTCTTGTTCATGCTGCTGTTTGTTTTGGAGATCTTGACAGGCAGAATTGGATTTTCAGTTGCTCTCTGTTGCTGTTAAATTCAGGTGACTCAGAGAAATCACATGGTACTCCAGAAAAGGTTTGCTTCTAAAGTACCACTACTTACGATTTCCACTTCTTTACCAAGACTGTTTTTCTTGTCCTTACCAAGATTAATTTGTGCTTGCTTTAGAGCTGTATACATTTTTAAATAACATGAGAAAATGTTGCTGTGTAACAATAACTTTTTCTTGTTTGTTTTTTCCCCCCCCCCTCCTTTCTCTCTTAATGTGCATCAGTGATACTGATGCGATTTCACTACTTGAATTGTTGTCAGGGCCCGATATGGTAAAGCTGAAGATGTACAGTTATTCTGTTGAATTATTTGTTTAAGGTTTTATTTAATGCTTTGCTGTGTGGGCCTTGAACATAGCTGTTTTGTGCCTCTTTGTTACAAAAGCTGGGTCTAACATTTTTCAAAGCTATTGGAAGAGTGGAAGGGAAAGAAGGATTACATTTCTAGCTTTTAATTCAGACTTTTCTTGAAATACTAGGAGATGTTAACGGGTTTTCCACATTCTCATGAGGATGAAGTTCTTCAGTTGAGGTCTTCATTGGATACCTTATGTGGCAGCCTCTTCCAGTGCCTAAAGGGAGCTTACAGGAAACCAGGAGAGGGACTTCATGTGAGGGCATGGAGTGACAGGACAAAAGGTAATGGCTTTAAACTGAAAGAGTGTAGATTTAAATTGGATATTAGGAAGAAATTCTTCACTGTGAGGGGGCTGAGATACTGTAACAGGTTGCC
Source organism: Formicarius rufipectus (assembly GCA_013399695.1). NCBI lineage: Eukaryota > Metazoa > Chordata > Aves > Passeriformes > Formicariidae > Formicarius > Formicarius rufipectus. The sequence continues at coordinate 1,076,085 of VXAU01006175.1, read as the reverse complement.
CAGAGAAGCTCTGAATGCCCCATCCCTGAAAGAAGTGTTCCAGACCAGGTTTGATGGGGCTAGTTGAAGGTGTCCCTGCCCCATGGCAGGAGGGTTGGAACTAGATGACTGATCTCTGATGTCCCTTCTAACTGAAACCATTCCGTGATTCTCACATAGTTTTAACTATCCTAGGAATAAATTGCAAAATTACTCGTCATTCTTGGAGGAGGGAACTTATACCAGGACAGCTGCAACTGGAGTTTACTCTCACAGTGGTGTGGTGTGTGTAAGCAGGAGAAAACACAAAGACTGTGGACAATTTTCTGTAGCTTTGCAGAAATCCAGAGAGGAGGAATCTAGGTGTGAGGAGCTGGATGTAAACTGAGTTGTGGATATGTTCAGTTTTAAAATCTGGGAGGTTTTTTGTGTGTGGACACATATATTTTCTTTATGCTTTTAGAAAGACTGTGCTGACCTTAACTGCTGATTGGAAAGGAAAGCCAAGACCTGGTCTTTGTGTTAAAGTTACCGTGTTCGAGGGGCTCTCTTGGGGTGTTTTGTTTAGTAACTGAACAAAAGGTGCAAGCTTAAACTGTAGTCACGGAATAACTGCAAGTGACGCGAAAATACGCCGCTGAAAAAATATACGATCTGCTGAGCGCTTCACGCTCTAATTTGCCAAGCAGAGATAATTAAGGGAGTGAGTAATAGAGAAAACAAGACAACACGTCATGTGTGACGGGGGCCATCCGGGAGGAGCCCCGAGATGCTGCGAGCACGGAGCGGGGCGGTCGACGGCGCTGCAGCGGACCGCTAGATGGCACCGCCGCCCGGGGACATCGAGGGTATCGGAGGATATCGGGGATATTGAGAGACACCGGGGGATATCGGGGGACATGGGAGGATACCGGGGGACATCGGGCACATCGGGGGATACCGGGAACATCGTGGGCATTGGAGGATACCTGGGAGCACTGGGAGACACCGGGGACATCGGGTGACACTGGGGGTTATCGAGAGGCACCGGGGACACTGAGAACATCGGGCACGTTGAGGGATACCAGGGGACATGGGAGGCGCGTGGGGGAACATCGGGGGATTACCGGGGGTCACCGGGGATCTCGGAGGACATTGGGGACACCGGGAACATCGGGGGACATTGGGGGCACCAGAGACATCGGGAGACATAGGGAGACACCGGACGATACCGGGGGGCATCGGGGGACACCGGGGGTGGCGGCTGTGAGCCAGCGCCTCCCTGCGCTCCTGGGGGCGGGGGAGGGCAGGGGCAGAGCCGGCTTGGCCGCGGCCCCGGGGTCGCTTCGGGTGTAGTGGAAAGCGTGTTGAGCGCTCGCCCCGCAGCAGCACCAGGAGGTGCCCACCGAGCGAACGCGCCCGGTGCGTGTTTGGTGCTTTAAAAAGTGTCTGTTTTCACTTTCACCGAGTCTGCTTGCATGCAGCAAGCGCGGCGTTCACCTTCAGGAGGTAGCAGATACTGCCAGGGAAGGCTGGGTAGCTTTCCCTTCAAAAAATGCATCCCTAACCCAAAACATCCCTAACCCAATCCCCGCTGCGGTACCCTCAGCAGAGGTGAGTTACTGCAGCTGGCAGGAAGGCTCGCTCATTCCGTGAGCCCTGCTTGAGATAAGTGGGTGTGCAGTATTGCGAGGGAGCTGTTAGATTGCTCCCATTGTTGTAGCTTTCCCCTTGCTCGAGGGCTTCATGTCGCAGGCTGTCTCCAAAGAGCCGTGCCTGTAGCTTGCCTGTTCCCGAGCCACTCGATTCTCACATTCAGATGCTTGTGGCAATGCTTCTGCTTGGTGAAGCAGTGCTGTAGCAAGCTAGGCACCCTGCTGTCTTCATCTGGCTGAAAACACCCAGCCTCCACATTATGTGACACAGAGTGGGCTCTGGGAAATGTGGAATCATCGGTTTGTTGGGTTTTATGCTAGTTTTCCAATGCTGTTGATTTAAAAGAATTTTCTTTTTTCCCCTCTGGCCAGAAGTACAGGGTGTAACACATAAGTTGCAGCACGAACATTGTTAATTAAAATGATTTTGCCTGACTTGGTCTTGATATGTCTTAAATTAAGCATCATAAGTCTTCCTAGCAAATAGCTATGATGTATGAATCCGTTTCCACTTCAGAGCAAGTGTATTTTTGAATTGCTGAAGCAAACATTTGTCTTAAGTCATCTGAATAACTTTTCCCAGGCACTGCTGGTGGAGGACAATTGATGCCTTCTTAATGCTGCTCTGCCAGTTACAGTTCTCTGGTGAAGGCTGGAATTCCTTTGGCCTCTGACAGAGGACTTTTGAGGTCCTTTACTAACTGAGGTAACAGAACCAGCAGAGATCCAGTACCAAAATATGGGTGACATTACCTCATGTTAGAGCGTGGCACCGGACAGAGGCTGAAGCACGAAGAGGTTGTCATTCTTACGGGGTTTGCACAGACTGGATCAGTTCTCTGATCTGATTCCCAGCTCATGCACAGGAGCAGATCAGCTGGTGAGATGGAGGGGAGCAACACTATGGGGCATGAGAGCACCACTCAGCAGCAGCAATGTCTTAAGGGGATGTTGCTGTCAAAGATTCTGCCTCCTGAGACCACAGCTATTGTTCTAAAGTCATGTTCAGGAACTAGGAATGCGTGTTTTTAAGGCACTAAACTGGCCTAGACAGCATCTTGGGTTTGAATTCCAAGGGAAACACAGAAGAGTAAAATGTAGGCAGAATCCTAAAACTTGCTGGTCCTCTTCTTCATCTGATGTTTGTGCATCATATGAAGCCAGTTAATAAGCTGAGTAGATCTGGGCCTGTTTGCACTGTACAAAGATCTGGCCCCAAAGTTATCTGAGCTATTCCAGACATACAGAATTTTACTTGTATATGAAATATATAATATCATATATCCTCCAGTTTCTCTCTACCTTGGATTATTTGTGTGTCTAGAGCGACCCAAATTTCCTTCCATTTTTCTCTGTACTGGCTTCTCTCCCCTCTTTATGACTGCAGTTTGAGGACCTTCCATATGTAAAATGAGAGGCATAGATTAGTTTGGTAACTATACAGCCGAAGTTTGTTTTTATGGTTCTGGCATTGCTTTGTTTCTGTGAGGCTGATGAAGCAGGAAGATGGGCAGTGGGGAAAAACAGATGGTGAAGCTCAGGGAGTATGTTGTGAAGAAAAACTGTTGGGAAGGTATCTTCCTTTTTGCAGTGTGTTTGTAAACATTCTGAGATGCCTGATGTCTATTAAAGAAGGAGGTAGAATTTTAGTATTTATTGAAGGGAAATAATGCCAGATTTTTTTGTCAACCAAGCTGAAGAGCTTGTACAGGAAATTGTAGGGTTTTATGCAATAGGGATTTAATTTTTTTTTTAAGCAAGAAATATTCAATGGCTACCTTTCATTTCCATTGTGCTGTACGTAGGCACGGTGACTTCTCTTTGACTTCATATTGCTTTTGGAGACTCTCTGTTAATGTGGACAAAGATCCTGGACTCTTGTGCATTCAGAGCTGCTGCAGAAAAGCTCTGTTTGGAAGTTAGCTTTTGTGATGTATGAAAACACTGAAAGAGTGCTTGGGAAAATATTTTCTTTTCCTTCTGCCCTTCTCTCCTCCTTTCAGTTCCATGTCAACTAGAAAACTGGGCTTGCCAATAATTTTAAATCTTATTTGACCTATTGTGAAGAATTGGCAATGTGAAATGCCACTAATGGAGCTGGAAGTTGTAGAAGCATGTCCTGTAAGGTATCAGGTTAAACTCCATTTCTGTGTTTCTAGGGGAGAGTCTTTCACTTCAAGCAGTATAATTGCCCATCACTGAGGGTCTGAAGTGTTTCAACAGTACAAAAAATAGTAGTATCACAAATGCAAGTAAGTTTGCAAGTGAGGTATTTGAGAGCACAAGTAGCATCATTGAAACAGGTTTCAGAGAACTTTGTTGATATCAGGAGGTTTTACTTTGTCCTTAAGCTGAGAGAGAGCCTGTTGCCTTGGTATCCACAATGCAGATGATACCACTTCATATTCTCTAGCTCTTGTGATGCTGAAAGATAAAAAACTTAGGTCAAAGAACATCAAGGGTGAATTATTCTCATTTTCCAAGTTTAACAGGAAACTGTAGAGTTTATTGCACTGCCCTTCTATCAATGTAGGATTTTCCATTTTTAAGAGGAAAAATTGAAATTGCAAGCCCAAAAATCAATTTGATTTTAATTTTAATGGCTGCACTGATGTTTTTGCCTTTGTAATTTAATAGTTATAGTGGTCTTCCTTGTAGGGATAACACTGACTCACTCTGTATATTCACATAGACATACAAGCACTCAACCTCAATTACATGTGTATCTAAGGAGCTCAGTTTGGACATATACCATCAGAATGTACTGCAAAAAGTTGAGATTTATGTGTAAAAAAGGAATTGTGGGTCCTAGACCATAAGAGAGATTTTCTACCTTAAACTGCAGTAAATGAGCCATCAGTCGTTTGGTTTCAGTGAGGATGCAGAGCTGACCTCCACAAAGACAAACCAGAAGAGAGCAGGGAAGCCCCACAGCCAGAGCCATGAGGATGGTGGGAAGGTGATTCACCTTCTATTTTTTTTTTAAATTATTTTAAAAGCAAATCAACAGAACAGAAGATGGCTCCTGGGGTAATGGTGGAGGTGGTCTGAAGAAGGAGGGTGGCTAAATGCCACCTGTGGGAGGAGTCCTTGTGACTGCAGAGGTGGATAAGCAGAGCCATGGAATACCAGCCTGCCGAGTAGCTGAGGAGGGGGGTGTCCTGCCACAATGGCAGCTCTCTGGAAGAGTTACCAGGGAGTGACACAACCTGACCCATGAGCACAGAACCTGAAAGTCTCGGTGGTGTGTGCATGCAAAGGGAACAAAATGAGATACAGGGGGTCCAGCAGTAAATAAAGCAACACTGAGGCTGACAGACTTCAGTCTCTGAGTGATAATTTTGGTAGAGCAGAGTCAGGGAATTGATCCAGATTATTAAAAAGAGTTAATCTCTGTTAAGATGCAGGACATATGGATATGATGTGTAATGTATAATTATGCAAACTTTTCAGTTTTTAAAAAAGACAACCGTAGTGTCAAGACCAGCAAGGTATTAACACAAACATGCAATAAACATTGCAACAGAGTCCTACGAATTAATGGCAAAGGACCTCAGTGGGACAGATCTTAAAAGAAAATCAGGTATGCAAAGAAGTGCACTATTCAGGGCAGATTAACAAAGCTAAAGGTGTTGATAATTCTTTTTTCACAGTATGACAAAGCAGCAAAAAGGGATAACACTCATAAAACAGACTCACTTAGGATTGAATATTTATGGGAAGAATGGTAAAAAATAAAAATACTGTTATAATGTGATTCTTGCTTGCAGATACATTTAGAAATGGGTGAATTTCTATAGTGCAATTTCATCTGGAAAATCTAGGTAGGGAAAACAGTAGTTAGGATTAGTAGGATTCAGATGGTTTTGTGTTCACTGTGACAGATTTCTTCACTAGTCATTGTTCTAGTAGGAGTCATCAGTACTGCAAACCCATTCATGGTCAGCAGCAAGGATTTTACCAAAGAATTGATTATCAACATCAAACCAAAGTGCTTGGATTGACTGAATGCCCATAAAGTTATTTTAAACCATGAGGTTGTTAAGGAAACCTAAGGTGTTTTATGTCCTTACTTGAGGAGTGAAGCAAGGGGGGCTAATGACCTCAAGGACTTTGTGTTAAACATGTCTTGGAGCTGCTGACACCAAAAGTACAGAATGTCCCTTGACTTTGAATAAAGACTAAAGCTTTACAGGGAAGTTCTGGAGAGACAATTGGAGCATGAAATGTTGTGTCTGGCAGACCAGATTTTATGATCCTTTGTGACAATTTATTAGTTTAGATGGTTAAGATAGGGACAAACACAAAAGCTAGATAAAGAAGAGATAACAGGAAGCTTTGCTGACAGGGGTGTTGCAGGGCTGGAGACATGTTTTAAACATAGCCCTGAGGAGAAGAATTCATATTGAATAGTTCAATTAACGGTCTTGCATAAAAACTGGCAGTGTTTTTAAGAATGGAATGACATGGCAAAAGGGTAACATCCCTTCCCCTTGGGCTCTTCCAGTGGTGGGTTATATGTTGTGGTTCCAGTTCTCCTCAGCCAGAGCATGTCTGTGACTCTGGAGCACGAATGAAACTCAAGACTGACATGAAGTTACGAGGCATCAGCAACATGAAGAGGATGGTATTGTGCTTCATTGAAGACTGGGCTGGTGAAATGCAGCAATATGAAGAGCTAGGTGAAGAAATTAGTGAGTAATGACAGGAAGCACTCTTACAAACCAAGAGCATCACCCGTGGAAACAGCAAAGGAAGAGTATGTAGGGTATGTTGCATGATCAGATGTTCACAAGGAGGAACAGGTACAAAGTAAGCAGAAAAAGAAATACCTACAATCCTGATGTTTTAAGGTACTTCAAGTGAGGAGTTGGCAGAAGGGAAGGAATTATTAACTCTTTTATATTCACTGTTCAAGGTGTTAGTGTAAAATGCTGTGTGCAGTTCCACTCTCACCACAGTGAGACCCCACATGGTACAGTTCCATATTTGTGACAGATAATCTCCAAAGTGGAGTGGTATGGAGGAAAGGGATACTTGGGTGACCAGGAAAATTTAAATCATCTAAGAAGGTGAAAAATGAGAAATAATGAATGCTGCTTGTGAACACATCAAGGAGATAAACTCTGTTGGGAAGAATAGCTCTTTCATGTAAAGGACAAAACTGGCCTAAAGAGGAATGGATATAATCTCCAAGAGTAAATTTGGGGCCAGAGGATGATTCCTAACCAGGAAAGTGAGGTCTTGCCAAGAAAAGTCGTAGAGGTGAAGACCTCAGGTAGGTCTCAAGTACTACTTGAGGAATCCCATGACAGGGCATAGTTCCCTTTCAGTTGTCTGATCCAGCACCCTGTTACCAGCATGATCCTTCAGGCTTTGCGGTTCATGAGGAAGGATCCGAAATGACAGGGCAATAACATATTGATGCAGCAATGTCAGTGAGACCAGCAGGTCCAGAGAGGTGGTTCTCCCCCTCTGCTCTGCTCTTGTGAGACCCCACCTGGAACATTGTGGTCCTCAGCGCAAGAATGATGTGGATGTGTTGGAGCAGGTCCAGAGGAGAACCACCAAGATGATTAGAGGGATGGAGCACCCCTTCTATGATGACAGGCTGAGAGAGTTGGGGCTTTTCAGCCTGGAGAAGACAAGGCCTTGGAGCACCCTGCCAGCACCTGAAAGGGGTCAACAAGAAAGCTGGAGAGGGACTTTTTACAGGAATGTGTAATGATAGGACAAGGGTGAGATTAGATATAAGGAAGAAGCTGTTTGCTGTGAGGGTAACAAAGCACTGGAATGTGTTGCCCAGAGAAGTTGTGGATGTCCCATCCCTGGCAGTGTTCAAGGACAGGTTGGATGGGGCTCTTAGCAACCTGGTCGAGTGGAAGTGTCCTGGTCCGTGGCAGGGGTGTTGGAACCAGATGATCTTTGAGGTCCCTTCCAACTCAAACCATCTATGCTTCTATATCCCACTGAAGTCACAGGGCACATGTCAGAGAGAAAGTGCAGTTATCAGATTGAGAATCTGTTCTCAGCACTGGAAGTAATTCTGTAAAAAGTTAAATTCCTGAAGACATTCAGTATTATGGACTTCAATTTTATTCCTCTTGCAAAAGAATACTTATAATATACTAGTTGCTTTGGAGACTTCAGGGAGCTCTCACTTTTAATACTATTGTCCCTGTCAAACCTAGAAATTTCTACTGGATGAGCCTGGATTGTCAGAAACTTAAGAAAAAATATATTGGATGCCAGCAGTTGAAACTGAGTCATGTCTGATCGGAAGTTTTATTCCTTGTGGCAGAGGCTATTATTAAGGATACTGTTAATGACTCCTATTATACTTTGAAATAGTTCATTTGGATAAATGCAATTCTGAGTGTCTTGGAAGTTTTGCCTACCAAAATGTTGGTAGACAAGTCAATTCCTATATGCAATGGTTATGACCCTCTATCCCTAACACTTGTTACCCTTACTAATCTGAAAACAAAGCTGGGTAGAAAAATGGTTATTAATACCAGAATGGTCATACTCTTCAATCTCTTATAACTTAAAACCCTGAGAATGGCTTAAACTAAAACTTCACACTAAACTTGAGCCATACTCCTTAAACTGTTCAAGGTTTAGAGCTTTTAGCAGATGGGTAAACCTTTGAAAAAGAGTCCTTGGGCTTTGCAAACAGGTGTGTCTGGTGATGAAGTGCCCACCCTATGGGGCTGCCCATGAGCTACAGACAGGCCCTCACAGTCCTGCCACCATGTGCCTGGTTCTACAGGAGCTCTCTTCCCTTGGCACTGACATGTTTGGGAGGCTATGGAGGTGATGGAGTCCTGGGTCTCAGACACAAATAAGAAAAGACATAGATAGGAAAGGCAAAGAAACATAAGAGACAAGAAGGATGTAAAAATGCCATAATGAACTCGTGTGTCTTGAGGAAACCTCTAATCTAATGAGAATGGATTTTTTTTGAGAGATTGTACTGGTACAATTAATTATTCATGGCAGCGACATCGTTAGGATTTCATTTTATTTAAAGGCCTCTAAGTGACTTGGAAAATTGGGTTAAGCTGAAGAAGAGTTCCAGGAGAGAGACAGGGGAAAGCTTTTCATTTTATTGGTTTTGTCTAATATTTTCTAGATAGCTAGTAGAAGTACAAACACAAATTACACTCAATCTCTAACATTTCTACATTAAACGTGGGCATAAATTTGAACCACATAAATACAAGATCTGGGCCAAATGGTTATCTAGATGGCTTTTTGTGGGACCATTTAAGTGACCTACTGTCACTTGGTGGGGACTTGCTGTGTTTCAGCACTGTACATTAACACCAGGCTGTGATTGGTGGCTCCCAAGCTGGGCTCCTGATGTCTCCCGTGGTGGAAAGAGGGGCTACACGGTCTTTCTGTTTGCCATGCAGCAGCATAAGTGTGGACAGAAATGGAGGTTCATGGGGCCATTGCCCTAAAACCAGAATGGTTTTGGCTGTGGTACATGCAAGATAACGTTTAGTAAATCTGTCCCTTGCTCCAGTGGAAAACAAAGGCAAAAATGGTCCTAAAAATCAGTAGCAGCCAAACCTCTTCTTCTTGTACAGTAGCTAAAGCTCTTTGCACTTAACCACAGCACCAGGTGTATTGCTCCTATTGACAGGCAAAAGCACTTTCCTGGATGGTTTCTCACCTCTCTGGAGAGTCCAGCCTGTACACCAGCCTGCAGGGGGGTGGGTGGGGGTGCCCACAGACAGCCCTGGTGTATGGCCTGAGATCACGTGCCCAGCAAGGCACAGGTCATGGGAACAAGGCAGGGATTTCCCTTCTTCTCCCCCCACCCTTGTAAATCCATACCTGATTCACGGATAGGTTAAGCAGCCTCAGGGCCGCCAGAGCTTGTACACTGTTGAGAAGACTGGGCCTTTTTTATTTTAACACAGGGGTGCTTAGCCTGGGAACTATGCAGGCGTCTGAGTGCTTAAAAAGTCTGGTTTTCTTTTTCTTTTTGTAATGTTTATTTGTTCCTTCCCATGTAATTCTCCCTGTTAACTCATGGACATCATTCAGGGACAGATTTAAATCGAAGCAGACAGACTCCAGTTCTGCTCTGTCCCTTGAACAGTGGAGATTTGTTTAAAAGTGCTGTCGGGAGCACACTTGGTATGACTGGAATGCTCAGGGCTTTATTTTTCATTTCACATCACGTGCAAAGTAACCCAGCTATAGCTCGAGATGTTCCTGTGGCCCTGGTGGTACCACCTCAGCTTTGGTTGGCTGAGAGTTGTGGAAATTATTTACAGCAGCTTTACCAGGGATGCTCACAAACAATGGACTGGCCTGGCAGGAATGTGGGGGATGAAGCTCATATGGACCAAGGCTTGAGGCCTTGGGAAAACATTGGGCAATGGCTCTTAAAAATGAAAAAGTACATCTGCAAGTACTGGTCTGGATCCAGTTTCAGGCTCAGCCTAAAACCCAGAAACACCCTTGCTTTGATGTCTGGAAGGGTTTGTTTCACAACATTTGTATCTAGCTGACACTAGGAGGGAAAACTATTGAAATTTGCTAATTGAGAAGTTTCAATAAGAAAAATGCTATTTGTTCCACAATCCCCAAGTGCTATCTTACATGAGAATCCACAATAGCTCCAAGCTCCCAGGTTCTGACTCACCTGAAACCTAAACTGGATCACAGCAAGGTTTGGGCTGGCATCAGTGGTACCACCAGGGCCGGTCTTAAATCAGAAGAAAAAGTGGCAAGTGTTGCTGTTTCACCAAAGTTGTGGCATCTCCCAGGTGATGTTCTGGGCATCTGTTGGAGCTGCAGCCCAGCCAGGCTGGGAAATCATAACCCAGCAGTCCCTCTGATTACCCTGCACCTCTCTCTGTTGGTGATCACTGCTCTTCTCAAGCTGAAAGTGCAGTTGCTTCCCAGAAGGGCTAGAGGCCCATCCTTCTGCATTTTGGACTGCCTCTAATTGCTGCTGCACTGTAAAGAGAGGGAGAGTGCTCCACACCTCACAGATGGAGGCTTTACAGAACAACACAGATGCCTAAAACATGTGTAGGTGAACACATTTCCCTGGTGGTTCATTGATTTCCAGTGATTAGTTTGAGATGTCTCAGCTCAAGGACTTCAGATGGTGTTCCCTGGGACACCAGTACCTCATGTTCTGTGGTGTGCATCACATCAGGAAGGGTGGACATCTCTGGCAGTGGAATCAAGACTGCTGGTTGCAGCTGGGCAGAAGTGGAATTGTCTTCCCACGGTGTCTCATCTTAATTGGTCTGAATGGGTGATTGTTTTGGGCTGTGAAGCCTCTCCCTCGATTCCTCAGGGCCCTGCCCTTACTGCTCACCAAGAGGAAAACTTCTCTTTTAACACCGGGCTCAAAACCTCCCCAAACTTCCAGTAGATGAAATGTGGCTGCAGCCCAAGTGTTTATTTAGACTTCAAGAAGAAAGAACCACAGAAGGAAAAAAAATTGTTCAAATAATAAGGTCTTTTCTGCTGATGGCTTTTTGATGACATTATTTTGGTGGCTAGACACTTGACTTTACGGTATGTAAATATTCATTTGCCTTCCCATATGAGGAGAAAATTCAAGTAAAATAAATTCAAGTCAATTTGGTACTCTCATCTCTCTCCTTTTAAAAAGTTCCTTATTATTTTTCCAACTAAGTAATATGTGTTTGACCAAGCATTCATTTTTCCCATGAGTGACCTTGGATAAGCACAATAATTTTAGAAGCAGAGGTGAAAAGTAACTTCTCAATATGGTGATCCTAGCAAAGAAAATTTCTTCTATCATTCATTATCCATCAGGGTAAATGTAAAGCTTAATCCTGTATGTGAAAGGGCAATCCTTAACTCACAAAATATTTTTTGTTTGGTGCTGGTTCACACAAACTTGAATTGTTCTCCCTGGGACTATTGGCACTATTCAAACTGTTGAAATATAGTGATGCTTTTCTAGTAATCCATTATTAAATCTTGGTCATCCAGATCCTTGCTAAGCAAAAGTTCTGATGATGTCCTTTTAGCTCTGGCTCAATTTGTATCCAAGCAAATTTCAAAACTCTTCAGTTTACTAGAGCACTGTGTTGGCAGCTGCACAACAGCCCTGTTGCATCAGGACAGCACAAGTATGTGTTACTTTGCAAACACAGATCCAAACCAGGCATGCAAGGGTCTGTGTTTCTGGGCTCAGTCAGCTTGTTAGCCTGCTTTAGAAAAACCTGCACACTTAGTTCCTGTTGACTTTGGTGAGAATGCATACCTCCTTTGGTGCAGATCTAACAGTTTCTCTCACTGGGGATGGATTTTGATATGGCCTTACCTTTGGCTATTTGTTTAAGGAGTCAACGCTTTCTTTTGGGAAGATGAGAGGGTTTGGGATCTTTTATCTCAGTTCTTTGGAAGAAGAAACAGTAGTTCCTTCCACAGGGCAGTATGGAGGAACACCATGTAACCCTAGGGCAGGAACTGGTGCTTGCTTTAATCCCCATAAGGGTCCCCATACTGCAGGATTTTTAGCCTTTTTTCCCGGGGAATCGGGCAAAAGCCCGTATAAGGAAAACTTTTTTCTCAGAAGAAGAAACATGTTTGTCAGAAAAAACTGATGTCATCTATTAAGCTCTGTTATCTCAGGATGAGCTGACTTGAAGCAGCATCAGCTGGGAGAAAGCTGGATCCAAGCTACAGCTGCTGTGAATTAGCAGAGACTCAGCAGGAGCCCAGAGAAAGGCTGTGAGCCTTATGTGGCTGGTGGGAAAAGGGTTTAACATTGTAATGTCTGCAATGGGCTGTTGGGTCAGTTTGGTCTGAGTTAGTGTAAGTGGATAGGAAGATCCTTTCCTTGAGAACTGTGTTGATAAATACAAATTTTGAGAGTATGGAAACTTCCTGAACTGGCAGCAAAATGCAGGAGTGCTGTGTAGGAAAGGATAGGTGGATGGAGCTGGATGCATCTTTTAGTCGATGTTGTTCCCTTGTTTTGGGTGGGCAGATATGACTACAAGGCAAGTGACCTGTGGCTAAGAGGTAAGTGAAAAACTGGTTGGCCTTTGTGGAGGCTGAAAGGAGAGAGGGGAGTAAAAGTTTCAGTGAAGAGAAAGAGGGAAAAGTAAGGTGCAAATAAACAACTTTGAAGCTGAGAAGTGCAAAGCTAAAGGAAAAAAGGAATGTCAGCTATCCTAAGCCTGAAGTCGGTTGCTGGGACTTCTTGCAGGCATATGGGTGTCTGTCTCCCATTCCATCTTGACACCTTGAGTAGCCAGCAAAGACTTGTTCAGACTTGGGAAAGGACAGCTTCCAAAGCTATGTTGGAGGCCACTCAATTTGGTTGAGTAGAGCTGGCTGCTAAAAACTGCCTTCAGTGAGCTCTGTTTTGGCTGCCTCCTCTCCTGGGAGTTGCATTGCCTGTGGTGGGCTGGTTGAGTGGTTCCCTCCTTCCTTCCCCTTGACTTTTGCAGGTTTGGACCTTCCCCCAGAGCTGGCTGGTGTTAGTTTGACATCATACCCTGGCAGTGATAAGCATGTGTCTGGATTTTTTTTTTTTTAAACTGGAGGTTGTTTAAATACATCAGTGAAACACTGTGTACTGTGGAACAGGAATAATAAACTTCTGAAAGCTCTAGGCCCCCGGCTGGTGCCAGGAGAATGAGCGATGAAGGTTGTTGCCTGCAGATCCCAGCACTACCAGGGCCCCTTGATTTGGTCCAGTGAGTCTCTCTATGTGGGTGCTGAGTACAGTAGCGTAATTTTAGAGGTGTGAATTGATTTGTCCTAATTTTCCCACCGCATGTCCCAGGATACCGGGAGCGGAAATCTCGGCTATTTGTAGCGGAGTGGGAAGAAAGAATTAAGTGGCTAAATTTAACGAAAGTACAAGCTCCATTAGGTTTTCTTTCCCAGCTCTTTATTTTTTTTTTTCTTGCTTAGCTCAATTAACACATGGGAAGGGCTGTTTTGGTGCCTGACTCTCAAAAAATTTGAATGTGGACATCCTCAGTAGAGGTTCTAATGCTTTACTGTAGAGATGGGTACCTATGTTACATCCTGATGTTGGTCTCCTTGTTCAGCACGTAGATCTGGCTAGATTACTGTACAGTTTGTGCTCTTAGTAGCTAAAGGTTTAGTCCTCAGAAATAATCCTCCTTCTCAGAGCCAATTCTTCTCCCAGTTGGATCTCAAAGCTGAGCTTCAAAGCTTCATAGAAATGGGAAGTTGAGACCCATCTGTATTATTCTTAGACAGTAACAGCTGCTGTATTTGAAGTACATGGCAGCTGTACTTCAACTGTGAGCTGCCTGTCCAGGAACCAGCAGAGTTTAGGTCAGAGCTCAGCAAAGACCAAATGCTGGCATCCTGTTACTCAGCTGAATTTTGTGTTGGAGCACCTTGGCACCGAACTGCGGTTACGGTGGTGACCGTGGTGTAGGTGTGACACGGTCAGACAGCCCTGAGTTTCCCATTAGGCACTGGCCCCTGTCCAAGCCTTGCATGGGTATCATTGGGGCACTTTGTGTTCTAGCCATGGTGCTTGGAAGTTCTCAGAAAGCCTTGCAAGGCTGGTGTAAAAAAAAACAAAAGTGATCGTGTGCTTTACTTCTAAAGTGAAAAGGCTGCATAAAGAAGAATTGGGTGTTCTGCAGTGGGTTTTCTTTACTTGATTTTGTTGGGGTTTTTTTCTTCTCCCAGTAATTGGAGCATGTGCAGAAATAGTCATTATGGTCTCTGTGAGAGTGAACATGCAGTGAGTGAGGGGATCTGGCTGTCCATGGCTGTATGGCCCCAAAGATGAATGTGGCATTGCATAGCAACACCATGAGGTACAATATGTTCTTCATGGGCAATCTTATCTTGACCCTGAAGTATGGAGTCCTGGCTTTGACTTTGAAGCAACAGCATCAAACCAGACCTCTTTGAATATGGCTCATATCTGGCCATAATTTGGTCACTGCTTCATAAATTAGCATGAGTTTGTGTGTGCATGCCTGCACCCCTCTTTGTTGTTCCACAGTAGAATTGCTGCCCAGAAGGATAGCTGGCCAGATGGATTCGACTCGCATATCAATACAAAGGTAAATAAATGTATATACACTTCATCAGATCTAAAATACTCTGTTAAAATACGGGCTTTTTGGAACACCACCTCTTTTTGGAACAAATTGCTACTCTTCTAACTTAGTTAACAAGACCACTACAATATACTGAGAGAAACTGTGTGTTATTCCCCTAGTTGAGTACATCTGGCTAAATTCCTTTCCATGGTTTGTACCCTGGACAACTAAATGTTTAGTCCTTAAAATTAATCCTCCCACTTGGAGGCAAATACTTCCTTTCAACACTGTTTCCTTCATACCAGGGCAAGGGTGGGATTCCCAGCCTCAGGCTGATCTGCAGCTCTAGACCGAAACTAAATACAATGCCCTGGGACCAGGTCTCATCATCTGCAGAAGCTGAGCAAGAGGAAATGTTTCTTGTGTTAGCTCAGCTTGTGGCCACACTGGGAGAATTTGTTTTCACACCAAACAGTTGGCTGACTTCTCTGTTGGGGGGAAAGGAGAATCAAGGACTGATCCCTGAGAGGAAAAGTTTTGCCTTAGAAATAGTCCTTTCCAGAGATGTGCAGTTATTTTTCAGTGGTTGTGTGTATACAGTACTTACCTCCCTAAAACATGACTATGAATGTTTTGCTGGTGATGCACTTCTGTGTGCAACATCAGAGTTCAGGTGACTTGCTTATGTTTGCTGCTTGTTGTCTTTAAGCCATTGCACAAGTGGAGTGGGGCTTGCCTAGCTCTTTTTCCCAGAGCATCAATTTTGATGGTCCTGGTGACAGGGCTTGGGTAACTTATGAATCCTAGCCTGTTTGCTCAGTGTTGCCTAGCACGTCCTTCTCTTTCAGGTTGACTTCCAAGTTCAAAGAACACATTTAAAATGCTGGTTTGAAAACACCATGTACCCACTTGAGGATTATTCTTTTTAATCTCTTTCCCCCATGCAGTTCAGTGCTATCTTGCCAGGATCAGCCTGTCTTTGGTTTGGGTTTTGACCTCCCATTGTGCAGGGAACTGAGAGTCCTCTTGGGCTCCTGGAGCTCAGCCTGGCACAAGCCTAAACACGGAGCCTGTCTCTGTGTGGGGTAACGGGACCGTCGCTCTGGGCCTGTAAATCACCACCCACCAGGTGAATGCTGCTCTTGTCGTTGGAGCAAATGTTTTGAGTGAAGTTTTCACATCTGCCTCCTGAGTGATGAGAGAGGACATTAGAGATGCTTGGTTTACTTCTTTGTGTATGGGGATATTGTGTGCCGGCACCTTTGCTAAGCTCTGTAGCCCTTTTTTTCTCTAAACACTGTTGCATCTATGCCAGCTACGAGGTACTAATTTGTGCATCTTTATATCTTCATTTGGAGCACCAACAATTCCTGGTTACTTGTGTTACAGGCAAAGCCTTTGGGGGTGGAAATGTGACTTCTTCAGATGAGCGGGATACTTGCTAGTAACTGGCTCTGTGAGAGTAAAAGCAGTAAGGTGATTGGAAAATGTGACAGAATGTTTTCATTACGATGCATAATGCCTTCCTGAAGCTCCTGCAGGGCTTTTCACTGCTTTTAAAAGCATTGCTATTGCATCTTGTCCATTGCATTAGAAGACTAAGCTGTATAGACAGTAGCGATTTTGAATTTTTCAGACTGTGTCAGAATTATCACTGTCTTGTTAGAATGTAGATCACCTAGGATTTGCTGGGTCTAATCATGGCAAATAACTTCCTGTAGCTACTTTGCACCTTTCGGTAACAATTTTAGACTACCTTGTTGAGCAATCAATGGCATAACCACTTCCAAACCTTAGATGGTACCCTCAAAGAAGAAAATAATCTTACCCTGCCTTATAAAAGCTACTCTGACTTGAACATGATTCTTGAGGTCTGGAATACTGAGCCACAGCTCAATACCAAAGCCCTGGCATTTGACATAATGACTTGTAAGAAAAATGTACATAGTGAAGAGTAAACAGAAGACACATATATGGAAGCTGGCAAGTGACTACTGCCATTCTACTCCTTGCTGGCAGTGAGTGAAAGTGCCTGTGAACAGCAAAGCACTGAGTATGTGTTGAATATAGGTTCCACAGTCACATCCAGCTCTGTTTGTTTTTCCTTTTAGGGGTGTATTATTTTTTGCTAGTTGGTATGTATTCAATTTCTTCTATTTCTCTTCTAAAGTCTGCTCAAGAAGACCACAAACTCCTGCTGAAAGAAAAGGAAAACTGAGTCAGTTGTTAACATTAATTGCCTGCTGTTTGATATCCTTAAGCTTATTGCCTAATGGAATGTGTGTGGGTTTTAGAGGACGAGAGGGATTGTGAGTGGAATAAAATGGAGACCGCTATGGAAATAAGATTTAGCTTTATATTCTGGCTAAGGAGGGGCAAAAATGATCATGGAAAAAGTTTTCTTCTTTGATCAGTGTCTTAGTCTATCTTGTCCACCAGTTTCTTTCCTTGCAATGACATCACCTGAAACAAGCATTTTTGGAGTAAATCAGTGTAATGTCAATGGTAGACAGAACACAGCAGAGCCCAGTGTGATACTGCCATGGGGCTGGCTCTTTGGCCACAGAGGTGGCTGAACACCACCCATCAGTTTGTCTGTGCCCCTCTGAATTCAGTGGGTAATGGATTGACTATGAGATGCTCCCCATCAGCACCTGTGGGGGTTTGGTCTCATTAGGGCTTCTAGAAAGTTTGTCAGTCTGACCAGATATCTTGTTTCATATTTTGGAGAACTGACTCTTCTTGAAGCCATATTCTGAGGTGACAAGATACACAAGCACAGCTTCAATCAAGACACCTGTGAACGAAGTACCACTTCCTTGTAAATTTAGCTGGGGAAAGCACTGGACTGAAAAGCAAACTGTAACTCTAGTAAATCACTGCTAGGTGATTTCACTACACTTTTACCAGCAGTGGATTTTCTTAGGAATTTGCTCTAGCAAGTATTTGTGCTGTCATACAGAACAACCATTGCAAGTATGCAGGAGTGTTTACTGCCTCAGCTGGAGAGTAACTTTGGATTGTCTTGGTGAAAGTAAGTGTACAGGTGTGTTGATTACCCAAAGCAGTGGGTATTTGCAGAATATCAGCACTTATCAGTTATCAACCCCTTGCAGTTAAAGGAGAACGATCTGTTGAGGTGCTTGGGAATTGTCATTTATTCTGTGCCACCTCCACCTGGCACTCACTGTGAAATGGGAAGTGTGATGTTTCAGAACAGAGCAAGAATGGTCTAATTTGGACATGAAGTCTGTCTTTCACCTTCTTACCTAGAGCAGGAAGTGAGATTTGGATAAATTAGAGCAGAAGATTTTCTTTGTGTCAGTGAATTCTGCCAAGCTTATGCAGGCAGGATAGTTATGGTTCTGCTCTCCTGGGAGCTGGACTGAAGGCAGATGCCTTGGTAGACCATAAGCTGTTCTAGACTGTCTAGCTGATGGCCTTTCTCATGATGTGGGCAGAGACTTGCTATGATGAACCTCCTGTCATATTAAACCTGTGTGTTTAACTCATAGGAAAAGAAGTTACTGTTTTTTGCTTTGAAGTTCAAGCTATAACCAATCCATGAATTCATGGAACTGCATTAGCTTCAAACAACCTATAGTGAATGCACTGCTCAAAGGCACATTCAGTTGAACCAACCTACACAATCTAACTCTTCCTTCTGAGCATACGAATCCAGAAGGTGCAGATGGTTCTGATGTGCAACTGTAAATGAATACCTGGTGGACACCTGTATGAAAATACAGGTTTGGGTTAACTTGAAGTTAAACTCTTAGAAAGATCAAGCAATTGGAGTCAAATTGCATGTCTTGCTTTGGCTTCTACAAATGAGATAAATATTTAGTGTGACCAAGCACCAGGAGTACCCAACATCGAATAAAACACCTTCTCCCTTGTTCTGGTTAGTTTAGTTAACCCTGATTCTTTCTATCACTTTCCTGTTTGTTTTGCTATACTAGTAGTTAGTAGTGGAAGGGACTACATGTGGTAGCCATTAAATACTCCAGTGTCAGGAAGTGGAAATATTAGAAACCTGGATTTAGGCTGTCTGAATTTTGTGAACGTTCTCTACAGGAGTTAATGCACTCCCCTGCCAAGTGTAATGTGGGCACGTTTGAGGCTTGTACCTTGCAGGGGCACACTACAGTGGTTCCCAGAGTGAGCATTTGCTTTTATTTAAACACAGCAATCCTACTAGGGATGTGCAGGAAAGAGTCTATGTTCAAGCTAGCATTTAACAGTGGAGTAGCCCTGCCTTGGGTTTTCAGGGTGTTTAGGGACCTAACTGCTTCCTGCAGGCTCAATAGCTTTGAAATCCAGCCTAGAGCATCGTGAACTCTGCCCTAGGTAAGAAAGGCAAAGGTAGCTCTGAAATGTTCATTTTCTGTGTATTTCTAAAGTTAACCAAATAAACTTCAGCCTAGATAGATTGTTGGTTCAGTGGCTTACAGCAAAATGTAATAAAATGAATAACTGTAGGCCTTAATATCATCTCACACAATTGTATTACTGCCCAATTACTTTTTTGACCTCTTTGGAGCTATGCTTCCCTTAAAACACACAGTCTGCAGTTCTCACTGTCCTCTCAGTGTCTTTTGTGTCAAGTAAATTGATAACTCTAGTATTACACCATGCCTCTGGCTTCTGTTTGTAGGAGCACAGCAATGTGAGAGGTGGTGTGCATCTTGCATGAAGGCTTTGGTTGCTTGATGGCTACAAATGCTTGCTCAGTTCCTCAGACCCTGAAGAACCCAAGACAGCTGTTTATTTTCCTGAAATCATTAAGCCAATATGACAATTCTCCTCTATCAGTGACTGAGCTTTCTGAACTCAGTTGACTGTTCTCCTGATAAATTAAGGCTACTGAACTAATTCTGCCACCTGCTTCAGTAGCCTACCCAACCAACAGTGCTAACAGGCACCTTCACTGACTTCAAGTGACTATGTTGGCATACTCCCTGGCCCTGATTTAGCAAATAACTCCAGTGTCTTCCTGCTTGTTTTCATTCATGAAAATATTTTGCAAAATCTGGTGCTTGGAAGAGAAAGACATTTGACACAGCAACTGGTTCTGGAGGGTCTAGAAAGGGCACCAGAGAGGTAAACTTTTGTCTACAACTGGTTTGAAATGTATTGTCAGACTTTTGTTAGCCCACAGAGAGTACAGGATTGTTGTCATTGTATTTTACTGATTGGAATACAGACTCATATTTTTGTTAGGATGCACAAGGAGCCATAAAGAGGAATTGCAGGTAAGTTATATGGACTAAATAATCCTGGACATCTCACTTCATCATCCCCAGGGTTAAGGGCTCAAACAAGATCTTGAAGGTCTGCAGGATCAGATTTCAGTGCTGAATGCCCACAAATCATGCTAGATCTGTTGTATGATGGAGGCCATAGGAAAAGGTACAGCTTGGCAGCTCACTTGGTCAGGCCTGGAAAAACCCCAACCCATAACTGTATTAAGGGGTAGAAACTATAGACTGAGAGAAATTTCCCATGTAGCCTCAGAGCAGTTGTATCTCACAAGTGGTGTTTCCAATGAAAACTTGTTTCCAAAGTCCAATAATGTCCTAGAATTTCTAGTAGTGAAGGGAGAACTCTCTTAATTAAGAAAAAAGCATCTATTTTGTGCAAGACATCATTGGAATATATAACGCATTTAATGTTGGTGTGTATGTGTAATATTCCTTTTCAAATTCCAGTGGAGAGCTTGAGTGCTTTCAAGACCTGCATTAAGCCTCATTACTGTCTCTGAAGCTCTCTAGCTAAGAGTCAATACCCATAATCAGAAAGCACAAGTCTTTTACATGTTGATAGGCTGAAATGCCTGTGCTGATGCACAATGTACCATTTGACATGCAAACTGTCTGGCAGAAGGTTTCAGGTTTGCAGTTTTATGGGTGTCTCTATCCACCCCAGTCTTCTCTGTTACTTTGAAATACGGTCCTGTCAGACAGCTCTTAACGGAAGGAGCCTTCCCTGGAAGGGGCAAGACCACTGGTAATGCCTGTTTGTGCTCTGTGGCCACATTACAGGAAGCCACGCCAACAGAATGTAGGGTTAATAAGAAGTGATGGTGTCTTACTGAAGAACTACTTTCTAGTTCATTTAACTACTTAAATAAAATGTTTCAGGACCCTCTTCCTGGAAATAACATGTTACCTTTGCAGTTTGTTTTGGTTTTTTGAAGTAATCTTTCACTTACAGGCAGAAGGAATAAACTGGTATGCCAGCATTCAGCGGGTTTCTCTCCCTGGATAGGAAAGGAGAGGATAGACAGTGGAAGTAGTGATGGATGTGAACTTGTAGACTAGTGTTGTTTGTAACTGAGATTTTGAAGGCAACTGCAAGGCATTGAGGACTGTGAATGTCTCTGAGCTTTAGAATTATGCCTTAATCAATAATAGAAAGGGCAAGATTTGGTGTGTATAGATACTTCAGGTCTCTTAAGACAGCATGTCTTGAAACTTGCTCACTCTTTGCAGCTGTGAGAGTTCATCTCTTACATTATAGTGAAGAAAGAAAAAAAGATTTGAAAAGAAATCAGCAGGGATGATTGCAGCAAAAGAGAAATATTAAATGTAGTTTAGAGCTGGGGGGAACCTTTGTTTTGCAGATTATCTTCTGGCTTTCAGCCTGATCCAGGAAACCACTTCTATCAAGAGAATGAAAGATTAAAGCCAGAAACTTAAGTGCTTAAGAAAAAAGATTTACTACCCATGAGGTTCATCGGCATCCAAAATAAGGCCTGTTCTGTAGTGTACACTACAGCTCAACCACACAGAAAACTATTGCTGAGAGAGAGAAATCCTTGCATCTCCAAGAACAGGCTTCTAGTTCCACCACAAGAAAGTGATTTCTCAATACCACTGGAATGTGGTTTCTAGTACAGAATTTCTGCTTACAATATTCTCCTGTCATCTGGTGAATTTAAAGAATGAAATTATAAAGAAGGAAGTATTTTGTTATTATAGATCAAATAAATTAAGGCCCAGTTAGATGAATAGCTTGTTGACTTATCCATAAGATACTTTATTTTTCTTCATGTCTCATTCATATAAAGTAGTATAAATGTTGCTCTTCTGGCTATTAGCATGTGATGCAACACATACTAAGTCTTTGGGCTGTCTAGGACAATGCCAAGAAGATAGTTCTTCCAGTGTGAAAAGGGACAGCCAAGAGGCTTTAGAAATCCCAGTTCAGTATTTCAGTATTTTCTGAGCTGTGCTCTTATTACTCTGATTGTTATGAGAGAGAAAAATAATAGTGTGGTTTTGGCCTTTTCAAAAAAAAACCCAAAAAAACACAAACAAACAAAAAACCCCCCCTACAAACAAACAAACAAAAAAACCCCCAAAAAAACAACAACAAAAAAAACCCAAAAAAACAACAAACAGAAAAACCCAACTCCCCCCCCAAAAAAAACAACCCCCCAAAAAACAAAGAAAACCCCCAACAAAACAGCAAAAATCCCCAAACCTCTGCAGTAACTACATATGTTGGACTCTGAATTATAAGTTATCTTGCCATAGATTACCTGTCAAGTGGAATAAAGGCTTTCCTTTCCAGAAGGCCAGCAAGAGAGCTAATGAAATAAAATAAATAAACTTTTCTGGTAGGTTGTTTTTTTTTGGGGGGGGGGGGTGTGTTTCTTTTTGGAGCTTTTTTGAGGTTATTTTGGTTGTTGTTTTTGATTTTTTTTTTGTTTTTTTTTGTTTTTTTTTGGGGGGGGATTGTTTGGTTGGGTTTTTTGGTTGTTTTTGACATTACCAGATCATCTAGAGCCTCTAGCAGAAACTGTGCTCCCTCAAGAGTTCTTTGTAGGAGTAGAGGGCTCAGATGAAAGGTGAGAAGGAAATCTGAGGGGCAGCATTGTGGATATCTGGGGTGTTCAGTAGCTTTAAGGCCAACTGTTAAGGCTAAAAAGGGAGGTTCTGG
Organism: Formicarius rufipectus; assembly: GCA_013399695.1. Taxonomy (NCBI): domain Eukaryota; kingdom Metazoa; phylum Chordata; class Aves; order Passeriformes; family Formicariidae; genus Formicarius; species Formicarius rufipectus. Next base: position 1,053,470 of record VXAU01006175.1, on the reverse strand, counting down.
ACTGCCATTCTGTATCTGTGTTCCTCTATGCACAGGAAGGGAAGGCACTGCCTGGGCTCCAACACTCTGCTATCAAGAGCCTCTGAAAGGTGAAGGAAAAGGGGGAGACTGTGCCCAGCTCCTGTGCCCATGGTTCAGTCCTGACAGAAATGCATCAAAAGCAGCACTGAGGTGAACTGACAGCTTTAACCAGGGCAGGACATTGTCCTAAGGAGGTGTCTGCATTTTGGAGTGTAGTCCACTGCCCTTGTGCTTCTTACCGATCACCAACATCCTTTTGGTAACAACCTCTACTAGAAATGGACAATTTGGGGGAAAACCTGAAGTTGGTGCCAAGCCAAGGCATCTGGTTTACTTTCACATGTCCAAACACCAGTAATACCTTTAAAGCTATCTGCAGGCACGTAAAATACAGAAACATGCCAAATTATATACATTGAAAAGTGGTTGCCAAGAAATAATGACAGTAATTATTTTCACTGGGTTTTTATTTTTTTTGGCTTGTCCCTATCTGTGAGCCCGGAGACAAGTCAAACCTAGGCAATGTGTTGGAATATGAATTTAAGATTAATCACCTTCTCAGCAGTCCTCTGGCAACAAGCTTGCCCCAAAGGCTGATACACACTGTGCTTCTGCTGTGGACTGCTCAAATCAGGAGCTGCTGCAAAAGTTACCTTACCAAAATTAACTTGGGAACAGGATCTTCACTGGATGGGAAGGTGGAGGACTGCAAACTAGTTTAAAAGTGAGGCATAGAAGAAAAAATACTGTCAAGTACCTCTCCCTTCTGAATCTTCTGTTTCAGTGTTTATTAGCATGAGTGGTTGCTCCCCCCTTCTCCCAGCTCAGCCAGGCAAGCCTATGTGCTTTGTAATTAACGGGTTGGTGTCTGATGGCTGAAAAGCTCTGCCCATCTCACTGGCTTAGTGTTTCAGAAAGGCTTGAATTTGAAAAAAGCATCAACATCTGGGTTGCATTCCTTAAGTATCCTGAGTTGAGAAGAGCAGAATAGTGTGCTGGATAAACTGGCGTCCAAAGGTTTAAAGACTTCTGTTTTTAAGATATAACTTGGCATTGTGTGGTACTTTTCACAGAAGGGATTTACTTCTGGCCTCTATTTTCCTTCCTTCCTTTGAAGTTTGTTTCCAGGGTTTTGATATTGTTGTGATTTAATTAGAGAACTGGTCTTATTTTTGAATGCACCAACTTCTTTGGTTTTATGCCTACAAGTAGGTACCAGACATTTAAGTTAAAGGATCCAGCACTGCTGAGGTGAGGTTTTACTGCAGCCTGCTAGCTCATCTATCAACAATTTAGTGATGTCTGAAGCAACTTTCTTCTTTCTAAAGCTGGAATGAGGACCAGTAAGTTTGCAAGGCTTTACCCCCTGTGCCTTTTAAATAGCTTTGCTTTTTATGTGGCAGAGCTGTAGCAGGGGTCCCTTGCTGCTTATGGCATGTGTGTGGAGACACTGATTTCAGCAGGATCCCCAGTAAAATGTCAAGTCAAGCTTGTGAGACTCATGGGACCTTGTAAAAACTATAAAAAGAGTGTGTCAAAATGCCCCTGTGTGCAAGGCACCGACAAAACTCTCTGGGGTGTGCAGTGTGTGTTCAGCACAGTGTAAGAGTCAGGGTAATGTGCTCCTCTTGTTGGACCTCACCAGCCTGCTGCTTTGCAGCTGGTGTGCTGAGAGAACATGTGACTTCGTGGCATGTGCAAGAAAAGTGTTTTCCCAACCCCTCCTCCCTGTCCTGAACCTTTATGCCCCTGTATTTAGGTAAGCTTAACCTTGGTCTCTCTGTTGTTTGAAGTGAAATTGTTCCTGTGTGAGTTCTTGGCTCTTTAAGGCACTTGGCATCCTCTAGCATAATCTCCTCGGATTTGTAGACACTGTGAAGTTGGTACTCTGAGCATGCAATAATGCACCTTTCCTGGCATAAAGAATAAGGTAATTGCAGTTACAGGAGAAAAACATTACCACAGAGCAGGCCATGAGGCAGGATGAAGGTTGAGTCAAGTCTACTGATGTTTACTCCTGTGATGTGGTCACTGTGACTGATGACAAAGGGGCAAGGATAGACATCTGAGATCAGTGACAGACTGAGGATGAAGCTCCTCTGTTGTATGCTGCTCTGCCATGGGGTTCTTCTAAATTGCCTGTCTCTGTCAAACAAAAGATGAAATAAGTATGTAGAGTTTGCTCTGGGAAGGCTCCCTCTATCTCCCCAGTACTTGCTCAGCATATTTTTATTAACAGGAAAAATACTTTCCAGTTAGTCAGCTAAAAGATCCTTGTTTGTTTATTCCATTTAACTAAACCTTGGAGGTCTAGGGGGAAAGTTCAATGCTATGTTTGGGAAATAGAACGTGTGGTCTTTGCTTCTGCTCACAGAAGACTGGTACTTAAACTCTCCATCGTGCCACTGGTGTCAAAAATAAGATTTAAAATTGGTCCTCAAATGTGCCATGATGTGGCCTGCTGAAAAATCTCATAATTTCCCAGGAATTAGAATATATGGCTGGCAGCTTCATTTTAGCCTCTGTTCACTGGCAACTTGACACTGGCTAAATTCTCCCTGACTCAACATATTAAGAGTCATCAAGGTTTCCCACCATTCAACCTGCTACTCTCTGCTTGTCAGCACCAGTGTGGTGCAAGCCTGGTCAAATGCCCCCCTGAGAGGTGGTAGCTGTGGTGCAGGTGCCACTCTGTGGGACAGATTTCTGTTGCTGAGGAAGAGCCTTGAGACACAAAGGGAGAAATGCAGGGGTAACTTCTCAGTCCTTTTACACCTCGATGAGGACTGAACCAGAAATGCAGCCCCTGCCTCCCAAAGAAGAAAGTTTGTTTTCCTGGGCAAACAGTTTTAATATTCTATTTTCTGTTACGAGAGGAAATTATGAGTCCTTGGGTATTGATTCTATTTAGGTGAAGCAGAGACATCCTGTGGCAGAACTTGCCTTCTGTGGCCCTGAATCAGCAGGATAGGAACACCCCTGTTCTCTGCTCTCTGGGAAGTCAGAAAGCCACAGGGTCCTTTGTCCTTAGGGCTGGACAATTTGTCTTATCAAAGATACTATGGACTCTCCAGAATGGAAAAACTGCTCTTCAAGACCTCTGTTCCCATTAAGGGATGGGATGGCTTGTTTGTGGGGTGCCTGCCCTGGGGCAGGGGCTGCCATGAGTCCCTTGGGATTTGGAGGGATTATGTGTGGACAGCTGGGGAGTTGCAAGGGTTCCCGAGGGGTCTGGAATCTTCAGGAGTCATGACAATATAGTGCATTATGGAGAAATCAAACTAAAATGTTAGACAAAAAAAAAAAAAAAAGAAGGCAGTCTCTTCCTTTGACATAGTATGTCAAAGTGGTAAGTTTTCACACTGGAGGAAGACAACACTCCTAAATTGTCAGTGTTTGCAAGGAACAGAAATACTGAGTGATCTGTGGCTTCTCTTTTTTAGGGCAAAGATGCCACAAAGGCCCTGAAAGATCAGTCAGCTACGTGCTTGCACTTCCCTTTGGAAACACCACTGCTTTCTTGAACTTTCTCAGACTAAAGCTTTCAAAGCTTTCTCAAGGACTGCAGACCTCCCTGTAGCTGGGCTCTTACCAAAGAGGTTCCTCAGGGCAGGAGGATACAAAGGGGGCTATCATACTTCTTGGTCATCTTGAAAAGGACTTGCAACCTCATCAACAATCCCTTTTGAAAAAGTTTAGGATCACTGATGACTGATGTGAAAAATGCCTGTGGTGGCTGTCCAGCTGTTGTTGCACCGCACCTGCAAGCTTCATGGACAGGAGATACTGGGAAGGGGATTGGAGAATTTGAGGCACGAAGAAAAGATATCCTAAGAACAGATAAAACTGAGAGGTTTGACTTCACAGACCCATATGTTTTCATTTATACATATGAGGTATGCCTGTGTAAAATATATAAAAATGACTTTGTAAAGATTGAATTGATTAAACAGTGGTCAAGGCTTGAAGGAAACAGGCTTGGTGTATGAAGTAGAGCAAGGTAAAGGAAACTGCTTTTAGGTCCATTATTTATATCTAACCATAGCATCATGATCTGAATATAACAGATACCTTAATCACTAGCAGTGCTCATCTGGTACCTGTGATGTTGCTTCTGGCTTGAGTGTAGCCCATTGTGTGCATTTGCCACTTATGGCTCTCTTAGTGAAGGCCAAGGGTCAGAGGATAGACTGAAAACAAGTGTTCTTCCCACTCAGTAAGTATGTGTTACCTGGTGTCTGGTGACCACCCCAAAGTGCATGTTACTTCCAGCATAGGTGGTGGGCAGCTAGGAAGTTCTCACAAACCTGAATGCAACAGTGAAAACTGAACAGCCTGTGCTTTGCAGAGAAGTGTTTTTGTCCACAAAATTCATCACTGGCTCAAGAGTTCACTAAAAAATAGCTGTCCTCTGGACTATGATGTGTTAAACACTTGCAGTCTGAGGCTCTCTGGTAGTCTCCAGCTGATGTTACCCACAAAGGGCCCACTGAGCTCAAGTGGAGCAGGACAGCACCCAAGAGAGAGTTGGATCATGAGGGGCCTCTCCTGTGCAAAGTTCTGGATGTCAATGCCTTGCAGATGCTATGGAAGAATGAAGCACAGGGCCATAAATGGAAAAGCAAGCAGATTATGATGTAAATATTGCTGGAGTGGAAAGTCTTATCTATAATGAAATAAAAAATGTACAGTCAGCTTTGTACAAGACAGTTCTTGGAGCACAGGAGAGCTGTGAAATGAACACCTGGCTGGAAGAAAAGGTCTTGGACACAACAGCCACTGGCCAAACTCCAGTGTGGGAATGGAGACTATAAATCAGAAAACTTTCTCACTGGTCGCAGTGCCTGTGCAGGGTCTCGAAAGCATGCATCTCCCTGGACTGTGAAGGCACTGCTGGTCCTGGGGTAGGTGGTCTGAGGCTCTCATTCTTCCTCTGATTTCTGTTGCTTTCCTCCTGGCAAGCAAGTTGGGGATTTATGGTGGGAAAACAGTCCCAGAAACTCTGCTAAACCAGCATGGGGAGCTTTCTTCGAGGCGTGGTCTCCAGAGCCATACAGCAGAGACTGGATGGTGAGAAGACCTGATGCAGCTTTGGAAGCTGCCAGCCCATTCCCACCACATGCTGAGTTCCTGCTCATCCTGCCTCATGTCTGTGGCATGAGAGCTGATCCCTTGTTGGGCAGCATTAAAAAAAAAAAAAAAAGGTATTTTCACCTCTGCTGGTTTCAGGATAGGTTTATACGAGATTGATCACCTTTTAATTTTGGACAGTCAGTGTGGGGTTTTCTTTTGCCTTATGAAGAAAATAATTTCTGCCTCCAACACAGCAGCAGTATTCTTGTCCTTCAGAGCTGGTACCTGAAATGGAGCAGAAACAAAGTGCAAATCATCAGCTCTAATCCACTGATCAAATACAATCATTTATCCAGGGAAACAGCTAAGCAAGGTTTTCCATTCCTCCTGGAAGTTCTACTGGATTCACTAACACCAGGTCAAAATTTTTATGGTGAACATTTTCCACCTTTAATATGACATTTAAACTTGGCCTAAATTGTCATCATTCCCTAGGCTTACCACCTTGGTTACTTGTTTTCAAGAAATATTTTGAAATACATACGTAGCCATCCTAAGACTTGCTCTCTGTCTATAAGGTATGTTGTGCAATTTTGCAGCCTCAGTTTTTACTGTCACTTTGACTACTACCAAGTGGTTAAAATGGCTACATTGAAATCCCAAGTTTTCAAGTGAGCCAAAAGCCAGTTGAGGATTTATCCTACTTTGTCAACAACTAAGTATAAATGCCATCATATAGGTAACTTCAGTTCTGGGAAAATGATTGATAAAATTTTCCTTAGCACCACAGTTCCCATCCATAGGCAAATTACAAAAAAAAAAAAAAAAACCAAAAAAAAAGAAGCCTTGGTGATTAATTCACAGGCAGGATGCGAGCAATCTGCATTGTTTCCATGCATTAGTCAGCTAAAATGCTCCTAGCAAATCCTATCCCTTTATCACCCTTAATCCTTCAAGTCTGGAGGGAAAATGCAAAGGCATGTTTCAAATGGCAAAGCACCCTCAGCCTCTCTCCTTGTTAACAACTTGGTTTTCAGCCTCACTTTATCTTGGGGCATTATTTGAGTTAACAATGAGTTCCCATTTGCATCTGCAGAACAGACTGTTCAATTTGCCATCTCTGGGGTCTCGGCTGACAATTATTCCCCTGACACAAAACAACTGGTTTGGTTTTGTGCATGTGAGCAAGATGCTTCTTACCACTGTACTTTCTCCCAGAGAGTTGGTCTGTTGCTCTTTGTTTGGGAAATACTGACTTTTGAATCTGGGAAATCAAACCACGGCGGCGACGCATTGTCTCAATGGGCTGCAGCACACTGCTCTTCTGCTAGAGATATTAGCAGTGTAAATTGTGTTCTTCTTTGCTTTGTTCACTGTTCTTGCTAAAAAAAAAAAAAGGGCACGAGAATTGAAATCGTGGATGATTTTTGCCAACAAACTATTTTTGGTGGTTTTGCCGTAGGACATGAAACTCTTCTGTGTTCTTATCTGTCAAAATCCAGCACTGCAGCCCAGTGCTTGAACCCTGGGTGTGTCCCACAGGCATGGGGAAGTGGCTGAGAGGAGCAAGTGCCAGGGCAGGGGCTCCTCAAGCAAAATCTTCATCCCGGGATCCCTGAGGAGGAGAAGTAAAGAGAAGCAAGACCTGGTGCACTGCGTGGGGGTTTTGCAGAGTTATCAGTCAACAGCTCTAAGTCCAGACTCCTTGCAGCTGATAACAGATCTGCTCACTCAGCCTGGCCACTCGTGCATGGAAAACCAAAGAAGATTGAAATCTGTTTGGGGCAGGGGGGGAGGGAATGACCCAACCTTCAGTAAGCACCAGACTACCACAAAACTGTGCTCAAGACGCTGTGGGTAGCATGGGAATAGTCATTTAGCACTGTTGCTTTTAGAGATGCCTCTGCTGGCTGTTGACCTGAGACATAGGAAGTCCACTCACCTCTTGTAGCAGAAAATTAGGAATATCTGTGTTTGGGTTTTGTGGTTTGAATTCTTGGTCAGTAGCAGTTGATAGAAATATTGATGTTTCTCAAACTTTAGTTACTCACGAACCTGTGTTGCCTTCAGGCAGACTAGGGGAAGGATGGAATTCCAACCCCCTTTTAGCTGGCTAACAACACTTTCAGTTTTTTATTCTATCAGACACTCCCTTGTTTGTAAGGCTGCATGCAGCAATACAGCTGCATACAGAAGACTTTACAGGGTTTTTAAAAACACAAACTTCTGCATCTGTGTCTAAGCTGTTAAAAAATATATGTTTCACTCTTGCAGCCTTTAGGCTACCAAGTATTTCCATGCTTAGAGGTACATAGTGGCTGCAGCCAGACTTGTGTAGAGCAAAGATCTCCTTTTCTTCCTGTTTTTGTTTGTTTGTTTGTTTGTTTGGGTATTTGGGGGTTTGTGTGTGATTTTTTTGTTTGGTTGTTTTTGTTTTGTGTTTTTGGTTGGTTGGGTTTTGTTTGGTTTTGGTTTCTTTTTTTTATGGTAAGGAAACCTAGGCACATTCCAGGAGCCAGAGCTCCTCTGAAAAATTCTCAGTCTGGGCAATGGAGGGGACCAGGAACCTGAGGAAATACCCTGGCATATCCCAGTGGGAGTGCAGCCCTTGAGCCTGTGGTTATCCTGGAGCAGGGGCACAGTGGAAAGATCTCTGTGGTGTCTACCATGAATACGCAGGTGGGAACAATATGTAACAAGTTTCTGTGTGAAAAAAATACCTCTGTTCATCATGAATGGCCAGCATCTAAGAGGCAGTAACATCCAGGAAAATGGCTAGGATTTGGAATAGGAATGAGCCTGTTTATGGTGAGGGTGCTCCACAGGAGTCTATTTTTTGTGAGGAGGACTCACTGCTATGTCTGAAAGATAAACCTTACAGAACCTGCCCAGTCAATTCAGTAGCAAGGTTTCAAAAGCTGCTGGTGCTTATCATCTGTCTGCAACATCTTGGCACCTCCTGGGCTAGCAGTTTATGAAGTCCAGAGAGGGCACTCTGGCTCAAAGGCATTAACTATGCAAATGCAATGTGAGTCATTATCATTATGGTCCTTTCATCTTCTTACTCAAATCACTGATGCCCCCTCTGTGTCCAGCTGACCAAGTAGTATTTCTTGCATTATAGGATTCTGATTCCACTTCCATTGTTAATGTTCATTACTTTCTTGGAGAGCTACAATTTCATTATTAATACATCAGTGTAACAGAGCACAGATTACATAAATGCATTTCTGAGCATTAGGTAAATATTAGTTTTAAGAACAAAATGTGTGTTCTCTGCCAACAATATGTTCCTTCTTATACAAATACTTCATGGCTACAATTTCAAAAGTATATGGAAAAGATTTTTATTGTCTTAAAGAAATATAGCAAAGTAAACATTTGTTTATCTTCTCCTGCTTCCAAGGAAAATCAGAACTGCAAGGTTCTGATTTGAAAGGTGGTTACTGTGAATGTTTGAATTTGCCCAATTATAATACCAGTAAACTTAACAACCATTATTTTTCTGTGAGCATCAGAGAGCGAGTTTTTAGTGTCTGCTGTGTGTCAGTGGTACAAGCTGTGGCTGTGTCATGGTAATCTGCCTTTGGTGGTCAGACTAGCCCTGTCCAGAGAGCTGATGTTTGAGCTGAGGAGAATCTCACAGCTGAGCAGACTGATGACTGTACTCCAGTGTAACCAATTTCAGAGCTGACACTGGTTCAAAAGCTGATTTAGCCGCAAACAGATATCTGGAGCATGAATGTGGTGTAGCCAAAGTGTTGCTTTCTAGTCAGCTGTCTGTGGGACTGGGGAGACTCAGAGCTGGCTTTGGTTGATCCAATTACAATAGCAGTTGAGTGCTTGGAGTATCTTGTTGTGTTGACTCTCTTGGAAAGGGCAGGGGAGTTTTATTAAGCTGCACAACGCAGCCAGTGACAAGTGGGACTAAACTGTATCACCTGCCCTCCTGCTCCAGGGCAGAAGTGGGTGCTTTGTCACATGCCTGGGGGGATGTGTCCCCTCCCTGCCAGCCTCTGACAGACAGACACTGTGGATGGACACAGCTGGCTGCTCCAGGCATCTTCTGTCCTGCAGGGATTCCTGATGTCGTTTTGGTCCACTGTTAGGAGTTAGGCAATTTCCACTCCAGGTCTCATCTCTTGAAACCCAGATGAAGGACTGGGCTGCTTTATAGGAAACGTCTGGTGCTTTAATGCTCCCCTGTCATCCCATGCTTTTGTCTTTTAGCCTTAAAACTGAACTCAGGAGTTATTTGGAAACCCTCTGAGCAGGAGTCCTTTGATCTGGCCAGGGAAGCCTCAATATGTTGCTGCAGTCATCAGTTTTAGCACATCATTTGGGGACCTGTTTAATATGCAAGCTGGTTGTGTTATCATGTCCATAGATATTCATGGGACTGATGCTCTGGTGGATTAAATTATTTTATACATTGTAAACATTAGGCTAATGGAGCTGAAGTGCTGAGGTCTTTTTTTAATCAGAGGCACCAGATTAACTCGCTTTTAGTCTTTCAGAAACTCACTTACTCTTAATGAGTTTACCATGATATAGGTCCACAAATTTCCTGTCTGGCTTCTTTTGGCACTCTTAGATAAAAATGCCATCTGGGAAGGAGATTTATTGGTTTTCAGATGATGTCCCTTCCTTATCACCTTGTTTTGCTGGCCCTGAGCTCATCCAAGATAGCAGTACTTACCTAGACAGCATCAGTTTGTCAGACACAAATTGTGGAAAAATTAATTTAAAATACCTTGACCTTTCTACCCCACTAAGACAGGATTTCTTTTCTCCATAGTAAAACCTCTTATCAATGTAAAATGCTCACATATGTATGTATATAAATATATGTATACATACAGATAAACAAAACCTTTAACCTCTTTTTCATATTCTTCTCTTCTTCCACTGTAAACTCTGCCTCAGTTTTATCATGGAAAGATTTCTGCTTCATATATTTATTTTGCAGAATTGACTTTGGTGCTTCAAACAGCATCTGTTGCTGTGTGTTAGGATGTCGATGCCAGCCAGGGGGAGTTCTGTGGCACAGTTTTGTTAACAGATCCTTTGGCTCAAACATTTTCCACCGTTTAACCCCATGCATGTGGCTGCCCTAGATGGAGGGATGGGTGCAGACTCTGGGTGAAGCGTGGCTGAAGCACCAGGGGTACTGCCCAGGACACCAGGATGATGGGGACTACCCCACTCTCTCTTTCTGTGGCTTGGTGGGGCTGCACAAGACTACAGAACATTGTTCTGTCAAGATGGCACCAGAGAAATTAGGACAAATATTCATTGCTACAGGGGGCCAGGGCTCTTCTTCATTCCCCAAAATCAAGCAAAGGAGAAGAACTCAGAAAAAAAGGGTTAATGGCTATAGAAGGTACCAGGGCTTGTGATGTGTGCATGTTCACATGTGTTACAGTAACATAATGTAGAGGACAGAGCTCCTGGCTAACCCTGTGCACCCGAGCTCCAGCAGTAGCACTTAAAATTTCTTCAAGACCTTTAAAACAAAACAGTCCTGTTTCTTTTTTTAAACTTGATACAGAAAATGCCTTACCCAGAAGTTATGTAGAAAAGACAAAAAAGAAATGTATTTCTTGTTCTGTGAGCTGTAGGAAGGCTATTCCTTTATACTCAATCCTTGATGCTGAGGAATGAGCGTGCCTCTTTTTTTGTGTTTTCCTGAATTGCATTCCTGCACAGCCCATGGCTATCACTGCAGAGGTGCTGTTCCTTCAGTGATTAACATTGTGGGGGAAAAAAAAAGTTTGTGTTTTCAGAAACAGGTGAAGAAAGACTTATACATGAATTGGAGGAGACCATAGAAATTTGCAGTGATGTTCATAGCATTGTTTATTAATTACAATAATAACAAATTATGATAAGGTCTCTATAGGTTATCCAACTTTGCTCCATTGCTCATGGCTGACTGAACCTGAAGGGGCTCCTGGGCATAAAAACCAGACTCTTTTGGAATTAAAAAACATCCAAGCCCTTAAAGGAGTGTGCGTTTTTAAATGGTGGAATTTATCTCGTGGTAGTGCAGCATACCCTGCATGGAGGTGGAAGGCTGATTCGAGGAATGCACGTGATATGCAAGGAGGGAAATGGCATTTCTTTCCAATCTGTTTTAAAAGCACTGCCTGACTTTCCCTGCACTTGTGCTTTATTCCTGTATTTTGGTTTAGCCTCAAGTTCCTAACAGCAAAACGTTCTCATGTGGGAGTCTGAGTTAAATGGTTTCAAGGGATGACTTCACAATGGTTTTTCTTTCCTGTGAATCTTCATAGAGAGAAGGGAGCTGACACACAAGCACTTTTTTTGTTGTTGTTTTAATTTTTGCTTCTACCTCTCTGTACAATTTGTGCTTAATGATCTTGTATCTTTCTCAACTCTGTGTTTTTCACCAGTGTCCTAATCCAAGCACTGATCTCGATTTCACTTATGTCTGAGCTCTGACGGGCTGTCAGCACTTGATGCTGTCCCTTTCACTCTTTAGTCTCCCATTTAAGAGTGGAGTATTTGACTCTCTCAGTGGCTCTAGACATCAGCTAAATTTTTACAGGCTTCTCTTAGAGGAATATTTAGTATTTGCTGCCCTGCTAATGGAAGATGTGAGAGCTGCATTTGCCCTATCCCAGCATTCACAAGGGAAATTATCATCATGTCAAATTACAGCTGCTGACTCCTACCAGACAATCCCCTGCCTTATCTTATCTATCTACATTTTTTAATGCCATGTTCATCATCATGGCATCTGAGTGCCTTAAGTTTTCCATTGCTTCAGAGGAAAGATGCATTTGTGGGTGTGTTAGTGGAAAACTTTCCCTAGTTCTGGTTATTCCCTCGATCTGTGTGTGAAAAAGGGTGATAAAGGTTAAAGTGAATTAGCGCTGAATAAGTGACCTTCCAGTGCAACACCCCTTGACACGACAAGATATCGACAAGGAACACCTTGTTGATGTTTTGTCCAAAATATGTCCTGGCTTTTACTTCTGGTTATGTTTAGGAATTAGCTGGGTCCTGCCATGCTTCTGGCACTGGTGGTGGAGTGAGGAAGCAAGCACTGCCACCAGACCTTGCTCTGCTCCAGTTCATGCGCTCACAGTGTTCATCTGCTCTCTTCAGCTGCCAGTCATCTTGGGCTTGGCTTGAAGCATTTGAGCCTTTATGGTTGCCAACCATTATGACACATTCATTGGGAATAAACCAGTTTGGCCTCTGCATTTGAGTTTCACTTTATAGAAAACTTGATGCAGAGGCTGTTGCATGCTAAATAAAGTGATTTAAACTGGGAATTGCTGAGATGGCAAGAAACTGATTCTTCCTCATTAATCTCATTTCTAGGCAAACCCATCATTGGTGTCTCGTGGATGTTTTGGGATGTTGGTTGTACACAACTATTGTTTTTCAACCTGTAGCCCAAAACATGAGAATTTAAGTTAGGGTTGAACTGTATGTGTGTGTGTAGGCATGTGCTTCTGTGTGTGAATGCTGCTGGTGTACTCCACAGAGCAGACCTGTGTCTTTAGCTGTTACTCTCCTTCACTGACTCCAGCTCCTCAGTCTCCAGAGGTCTGGAGGCAGCCACCTGGCTGATGCTGGAGACCAAAGTGTCACTTCCCAAGCACTGCCTCTGAGACACCCCCCAGCTGTCACACATCTTGCATGGCTCCTGGGGTGTCCGACTGTGCCTGTGCACTGGCTGCAGTTGCTACTCTACATTTTCTAGAGTTTTGTGCTGTTGTGCTGTGCACTTTTGCTGCCCAGTCCAGCAATAGGCAGCAGGCTGCAGGCTCTTTGATCCTCTCCTTGAGTCACAGCTGACCCATGGAGATCCCTATGTGATCTGACAGCTCCCCATGTTCTCACCCCTTGACCTAGAGCAGTGTTGGCAGAATTAGCAGGCCAAAAGCAAGCTCTTATTATTGTATTATTTGCAACCATCTACACTAGAGTGTGACTGTGATGTTATTTCCAGAGCTTCTCTATGAGCTGGGGAGGGTGATGCTTGCACTCTTTGCTTTGGTAATAATTTGGATTTGAGGAGGAAAGAATATTTCCAAGCTATTTTACTCTTCTGTCCTGCTGCTGCCGAGATTTCAAAGCAAACAGTAGTAGTAAATGCAGATTACCAAATCAAAAGGAATAGCTGTCTGGCAGTCAGTTAGTTCTCCTGTCTTGCTAAATCTTGGGGAAGGGGACACAGAGATGTCTTGTTGCCAGTGAAAACATTATTCTAACTTGCTTAACATCTCACTTAGATGGACTGCAGGTTGTTTTCTTTTGCTGTATTTTAGTGAAACAGCAGCTTGCAAACAATTCCAAAGTTTCATCTGAAAGTCTCTCTGCTCTGTCAAAAATCAACTTGTTTGGCTGACACACTGAAAAAGAAAAAACATAAGAAGAAGAGAGCTGAATTTGGCTTGCAGACTGTACTTACATCCCACTCAAACATGGTCAGTCTAAAGCAAATAAGCTGCAGCCATGTGGGTTCTGCTGTAGGAGCTGTTGTGCTGCCTTTGATCTTGGAGAAAGTATGAACCTCCTGGATCTGTCTCATCAAGGTTCTTCTTCATGCCCCTAATAAAAAGCATACAAGCCATCCTGTTGAAGTCGGGAAGATTGCCCATATGCCTAAATTTAAGCACATGCTGTAAGTATCCTGCTGAATTGTTAATGAGGGGAGGTTTCCATCTCTCTTGGGCAATGTTGCTTAGATTTCCATTGAGCTGTGCTACAACAAGGGCAGAAGTTGAGAGGAGCCAGAGGGGAAGAGAGATATTTGATCCAGGTTGTCCTTCAGCAGCCTTTTTATTCTTTTTTTTACTACTTAAGTCACAGTTGCTAAAGTCTGTGTGATTGGCTTTGCTGCGTGCTGAAAGGTCGCTTCCTCCAAGCTTGTGCTCTAATTTCCTGCCTTGTAATTAGCTCTTCCACATGGTTACCCCAATGTGCACAGCATGCAGTCATATGATGAGCTTATGCCCCTGGACATCCTCAGCAGGCCGGATCACAAGGCAGCGCGTTTAATCCTGCCCGCCGGATCTGCCGGCCCGTAACACGGGCTGATGGTGGCACAGGGGGCTGGCTGTGGAGAAACAACCCCCGAGGGCAGGGACCTGGCTGAGTTTGAGCAGAAAGGGATTACTCCACTTGGAGAGGTGAGAGGCACTTCTAATTGCAGTAGCAGCATTTTCAGATGTTTATTTTGAGAAGCGCGGTGCCTCGTCTGTAATGGGAGGGTTGCAGCAGACGCACCAGCCTGCTGTGCTGATCCCACCTGGAGATATCTGCTGCCCCTGGCACCCATTGCAGGGCCTTCTGCGGCAGGCTGCGCTTCAGACATCCTTTCCCTCCAATCTCAAGGTGGGAAAAAAGGAAAGGAGAAGGATACAGTGCTCAGGAACAATGTTTGAGCACCTTGCACTGGGAAATCAGATTTCACCCACGATGGTTTGTCCTTTGAAGGAGTGTAGAGATGATGCTACATCCTCACAGGCAGCTTCCACCATCACCAGACACACCCCTGGCTGCTCACTGCTCGTTATCTCTGATGGTGTGGCTGACCCTGGGGGTGGGGGGCAGCTATAGTCCCCTCCTACTTGGCAAAGTCCCTGGGCAGCATTGACCTTTATTTTCCTCTACACGATGCCAGGGACCAAGGTTTCATGTGGTGCAAGTGGGCACCTCTCTGCTGACTGCTGTGAAAGGCTCTTGAGACGCCTAGGAGAAAAAAATGGGGGGATATGCTGTGAGTTTTGTTGAATCTGGGTTGGACTGAGTTACACAGCTTTCTCTGCACAGAGGGACACCATACTGAACAGGCAGAGTTCGACTCCAGGTTTCACAGCACAAGATTTCCCCTTTCTTTGAGTGCCTGTGGTTCACAATTAAAATCTTAACCTGGGGAGACAGATGTAATTTCACTGGATCTATTCCTTCAGATCCCAGGGGTGCTTTTGTGCAGTTTTCTGGTTTATATGATTTTATTTTAAAGCTTCTGTTTTCCAAAGTGGTGTTTGATGTCCTGTTGCTTTCATGTCAAAACAACTGGGGACAAGGTGACCTGAATTCCTTTCTGGACCCATGGAAACAGAAGAGCTGATAAACACAAGGTCAATCCCAAACTTTTCAATGATGTCAGATCAACCCCTTGATGAGAAAAATGTAGAGCAGAAAGGATCTACTTGAAGACACCGATTTAGATATGCTAAAGCATCTTACATTGTTAGTTTAAAGTATTTTAAATGTTTCAAATATGTTTTACAAAATATTGCTTGAGGGTTAGGTACTTGTGGAAAGGTGAATGTTATCTCTGAGGGTTTTTCTCTGACAGCAACTTTGCACTAAAATAGGCAGCTGTTCTGGCTATTCAAAGGCACCACCCTCCTTCCAAGTGATGATGAATCAAGAGACATCCATGACCAAATATGATACATCTTGACAGATAAAACCACCATCACCTTATTCTAGCTGTGTTGATAGTTGAGAAGGTGAGCCATGAATTGTGTCCCTCTGCCTTATGCCATTTGTTTTGGTCCCAGCAACATCTGCTCAAAGCTGTCCTGAGGGTGGGCCATGAACTACCGGCTTGTGGAAACACTATTTAATGCTGAAAGCCCTGGTTGAGTAAGGATGGCTGTCAGGGCTAAGACTTGTAGTTCCTGTGGCTGGGAATGGCTTTGTGATCCTCATGGCTGCTCTGAGGCAGGGGGCTTGAGTGAGTATCCCTGAGGAGTGTCAGTGTAGGTCAGGCCCACTTATCTCTTTGTCTTGTGAATACAGTGATCTTTGTCTTTTGCTGAGCATGCCACGTGCCCTTGGGTATCCAATGGGTCATTTTAGGTCCCGCTGAAGGTGTTTCATAGGCGCATCACGTTACAGGACACAGGTGTGACTCCTTGCCAGCAAACAGCAACAATCTTCCTCTTGCCTTGCCCCAGTCACAAGAGCTTCAAAGAGTGCAAGGACAACTCCTTCCCTGCCTGCATTTTCAGCCCCGATCACCTCATTCTCTGCATATCTCACACATTCAAGTACGACACTTCCCTGACAACAACCCCCGCAGAGGAAACAGCCTCCCCCTCTGTTCACTGCTCTTCTCGTGGTGCCCGCGCCGGGTATTTGTTTGCAGAGAGCTCGCATCAACACTCCATCTTGCCACAGACTAAGCAGACTAATAGGCTCTTTCAACACCTCCACTGTCGTAATCATTCAGCGGTCACGGCTCTCTGCAAACAGCAGCGTTGAACTCGCCGCTCCATCGCCGGTTTATTATTTTAAGAGGGCTGGGGAGCGGGGTGGCGATAGCCATGTGCCAATACGACTGTGGGCCGCTTGTGAAGTTCCTCGTGGGACAGCGAGAGCCAAGCCAGAGGTCCGAGCAGCTCTCTTCAGCTGGTGACTGACAGCACCTGACATGGGCTCAAAGCAAGCCACCCCAGGAGGGAAAACGTCGGCCTCTGAATGAATTTCTGCTCCGTGAAAACAGCTCAGAGCGCAGCGCTTGCGTTTGGGACTCAAGGCTGAGGTATGTCCACCTGCCAAGAATCCCTGTGTGCAGCATTGCTAGTTCAGTGTGCTCATAAGCAAGTCCTTCCAGTGCTGAAAAACTTGGTTGCTTTGGGGTTTCGTGAAGCTACTGTGGCCTTGTTGCTGAAATCCAGAACAGAGGCGAGAACCAATCCTCACCTTGGGCTGATGAGAGCTGAGTCTCTCCTGGCGCTGACACAACAGCCTCTGGCTAGAAAGGGTCTCATGCTGTAACACTTGTTCTGGGCTGGTTCCTGCAGTGGTCCTTGGAGGAAAAGATCTAGGGCACAGAGACTGAAAAAACAAGAACCAATCATCATGAAAACACATCTGCTGTATGCTTTGTAAAGTGTGGCTGCTACTAAAGAAAGCTCAGACTCTTCAGTGGCACTGGAAAACTGAGCTCCCTTGAAATATTCAGTTATTCAGTTATGCCATGAAAAAATAGACATACGGGATTTCTCTGTGGCTTCAGAAATTTGAGGAAGCCTCACAAAACTTAGTGTTCACTCCTTCCAAAATATCTATACAAAACAACTTATCTTCTTATGACTGGATTGTCAAACAAGAATTGCTTCTAAAATTCTTCCACTTACTAAGTAACTTCCTCAACTGTGTTTGTTTTGTTTTATTTTCTTTCGTCTCCGCTCTTGGATCTCTCTGTCTGTGCAATTCAGTATATTCCAAATGCATGCTGAGAGTGTTCTGGCGATCTTAGCAAGTGGAAAGATGTGTTGGAAGTTGTCTTCTGAGCTGGTATAATCCAAAGCAAAACACTACCATTTTTATAGCCAAGATGAAGAATCATTCCTCCTCTGAGCAGGAAGGCATCCAAGAGATAAGGAAGTTAAATCACAAGAACGGGTGTATTTTAACCTATTTGAAATCATGCTTATGTTGTTATGTCTCATTCCTTGTTATTGCTGACTTGTGAAAAGGATAAATCTACCAACAGTAAAATCCTTCTGGTAGCTTGCTTATTCCAAACTTGTCTCTTGAGCTGCAGTGTAAGCATTAGAAATGATTCTCTTGTGAGACAGCTTGGCATCAGAAGCTTGTTTTGTGTGATGGGAATTGGTGCTGGTCCCTGTGTGCAACCAGCTGGTTGGTAAATTGTGGATGTTTTATCTGTCAGCAACCGGAGTGCTAGGCTTGGAACTGTGGAAAAAGCAGAGGAGTTGCAGAACCTGACTAGGGAAATGCCTTTTCATTCCTTCATATTCCAAAAGTATCTGATGCCAAGATTTTGGTTTGGGAACAGAGTTGACTCTAGCAGCAGAGTGCTACAGAGCCACCCTACAGGGGGGAGGTGGAAGAGGCAATAGTGGCAGGAGGAGAGAGCAGCTGAGGAATGACTGCCCTGATGGGAGATTAAGAGTAATGAAGAATCTGCTGATTGCAGGAGACCTCTGACTTCACCAGGGGTGTGAAGAAAAGAAGGTAAAAGAAAGGCCTATGTAAAGGTTTTACTTGGTGTTCTATGAGAAAAAAAGGGAAAAAAAAAAAAAAAAAGAACAAGAACAGATAAAGAGGAGTGGAAAACTATCTAAATCATTTCAGAGTATGCACTATCCAGCTTTCCTTAGTGCTTTCTGACCCCAGCTCTGTCTTAGGCATCTTGAAAGATACTGAGGTTTCGGCTGGAGTTGTCATGGCTCTGTTACACATTGGTGGATAGGGTAAGATCCCATTTCCCAGGGATGTGGGGCCAGTAGGTTTTTACCTGACATGATTTTTATTCCACAAGCAACATGATAACAATTCACTGATTTCCCACTCAAACTAAAACATTGCTGCATTTGGCGGTTTGTCTCTGTCAAAATACAAATTTACACCTCAGGTGTTCCTTTGTATCTGTTTTAGATGTTTCCATGAGGAAAAGGCCTAAGGATAATAGGAAAATAAAAACCCTCAAGCTCTGATTCAGGCTAATGAAAAATATGACTTTGTTAAGCGACCTGTTCTTGTTCAGCTCCAGCAGAACTTCACTTTGTGAGTAGGATTGAAGGTGTCAGGTAGAGGAAGTGAGCAAGTAGCATTTCCTATCCCCAAAAATGGAATAGATGTTAATAGAATTAAAGTTTTGCCTGTCAAATGTTGAAAAAAAATTCTTCCTTGCTATGCAATGAGTTGGCATTAATGGGTATGGGAAAACATCAATTAATATTTTCATTAATTACCTTTTGCATGCACACACCTATCTGTTTATGTTGCCCTTATGTGAACAAGAGGGCACACAAACACATAAGTAGAGGGCAACACTAACATACTTCCTGAGACCCCAGCAGGGGAGATGAATCTGCTTCCTACTGAAGAAGCCATTTGGGAACTGCAGTAGTAGTCGTACCTTCAGCTCTGGGAGTGGAGCTGTAAACTGGGGAGAGTTTGG
Source organism: Formicarius rufipectus (assembly GCA_013399695.1). Lineage (NCBI taxonomy): Eukaryota > Metazoa > Chordata > Aves > Passeriformes > Formicariidae > Formicarius > Formicarius rufipectus. The sequence continues at coordinate 1,034,446 of VXAU01006175.1, read as the reverse complement.
CTGGCACAGCTCACTTTGCAGAGCCTGATGCAACTCACCCTTCTGAACTGTGAATGCCCCCAAAGTGCACTGGTGTTTGTCCAGCAGTGCCACTTAATAGCACAGTGCACTTTGAGGAGTAAATCTTCCTTTCAAGCCTCTGGCAGGGAATTAGTGCTTTGTGTGCCACACGTCTGACTCCCAGTGTTGTTATTTCATATGGAAACACGGCTGGATTCCCAGGTTACTCCTGGTACAGCAATGAAGCCAAGCATTTGCCCAAAGGCAGAGGTTTGAGTCATATTCAGAGGCTGCAGGATGTAACCTGTGGTGTCATCCCCTTCGTTTGCATTTCACTGTGGTGCAGATAGTTGCAAAAGCAGCAGGTCTCCTGCATGTATTAGAGGTGCTTCGGAGTATTGTACTATGGTCCAGCTGCAGAATATTTTTATTGCTTTTTCACCTTGCACGGTTTGGGAAAGCTGTAGATTGTCCCCCTGAGACAAGATGTGAGCGTCCAACCTCCAACCGCTCTTTCTCTTCCCCCTTTAACCACTCCTGCTGGTGCCAGCGAAGAGTGTCTGTGTGTGCAACTCCTTCCATTTCAGAGAAGTCACATCTGGGAATGAATTTGGCTCACTGCGCTTGCTTGGAAGGACCCGAAGGGCAGTTCCTATCACATCTCGTGGTTACCACCTCTGGCCAATATTAACAGTGATCCTTGCACAGTCAGCGACTTCTTCGGGAGCAAAGAATCCGCCCCCAGTCTGCATGCATATTACAAAGGGTGTTTAGGGCAGCATGCAGCTGTAAGCAGTACAGCTCAGCTTGGCAATTTTAATCCCCTGCTGTCTAGTTTAGGGCTGCTTGTTATGCAGCCAGCATTCACTCAACATAATGGTTGCTACCTGCCAATGTGCTTTGAGGGATATTGTTAGCATTAAATTTGCCATTTACATTTTCATGTTTGACATAATTGAGGAATGAATGCTCTTATGAAAATTAAACTTGTGGTCCTCCCGGACTACTGTAACCCTGTTAAAATGTAATGCGATTCTTGATGCGTCTTCTTTAGGTTTTTATTAAATAGAATATCCGTATGACTAATTCCCCTGGCCTAAATGTAGGCTGGGAAGGAACATTATTGATAGGGCTGAGCACAAATGGCCCTCCATACTCAGCCTCTAATGGCCTAATAATGCATTATACTTGAATCAGAAATACTTTGAGTTGCAGTGCTTATTGCCATTATTGAAAACACCTGGATGCTCCATTCATCAAGGTTACATCAAAATGGGCCCATTTGTTTATTAGTCTGTCAGTAAACATCTTTATTTAGTTTCATGTTCCTCTCCTCTCAGTAACACGGAGAGGACAAGACCATGTAGTGTATCTTTCTGTGGTTTGCCCTTATTAGTTTTCCCTGAAAAAGAAAGATAATGAAAAGTTTGGATGGCTTCATAAAATAAACATTTTTCTGGGGCATTGTTCTTTTTTTTCCTTTCCCTTTTAGAAAAAGAGGTTAAAGAAAAACCATCGGGCATGTAGTCAGGATGACCAAACTGTAAAATGAGCGGCTTTGCCAGACTGAGATTTTAAGGTGTGTTTTGTGGCAGGCAGACTCTGGAATAATTTGCTCCCACCACTACAGCTCTGCTCTGCCCAGAGGAGTTTGCTGTGTGGAGGGTGAAGATGCCAAGGGATGGGTACAGCCACTGAACATCTCTGGTGTTCACAGAGAGGCAGCCTGCACGAGGGAACCTGTGCTCAGGCAGGCACACCCTGACCCTGCACTCCTATCAACAGACATCCTAGTGCTTTGTAAGCACATCCTGAAGGGCTTCTGCCCCTCTTCCTTCCCCCTCTAGCAAAAGGATGAAGCAATTTAAGTTTGCCAAGGGCTTTCAGGCTGGCTGGGTGTGAGGAAGGAGGTCCTGTTTTCCAGTTAAAGAGGAAAGAGTCTTGAAGTATTTTGGCCCTGTGAAACCCCATCTTTCTCAGGCTTGATGAAATATTTTTCCTTTGTCAGAAAATGTTAGCTTTGACTATTTATTCAAGTTCTCTTCTGAAAGGGGAAACTTTAAATATGACATTTTTGATTGCCATTTCAAAACAGAGAAAATACCAATATTTGAAAGTAAAATATTACTACTTCTACTTTTCTTTTTTTTTTTTTTTTAATAAATAATGTTTTGCTTTGACATTTCCCAGTCAAAATTCTTCAGAATCTGCAATTCTGAGGAGATCATAGCTGGAAATCTGATGCAGAGCAGACAGCTCCAGCACCACTTGGGAGGTGAATTGAGCTTCAGCTGAACCAGAGCTTTCCTTAGCTCAAGCTGGACAAGAAAGTTTTACTCTTGAGAGTACTGCATTACCCAGTGTTTGATGCCAGCCATGAAGCATTTGTACCTTGGCTGTGAAGACAGAAACTCCCATGCATGTTACTGGCATTTATTTTAGTTATATCACCTCAGCCCTGCTTCTTGTTGCTTGACTAATATGTCCTTTATGTTCAGTCTCATGAAACCTCATCTGTTCCCAGATGTCTGGTTGTAGTGTGGCTCATGCAGCACTGCTGCAGCATTGGAGCTCAGATCCACAGGGCAGAACTACTGGGAGAGGGGAAATGGGGAAGTTACTCTGTGTGAGTGGATTCCACGGAACATTAGAAGGCAGAGGTTTATCTTGCCCATTTTCCAAGTAACTTGAAGAATATGGCTGACCCAAATGGGGGTCAAATTAGGGATTGGCTAGAAAATAACTGAGTTTGAATGTCTGAACTTTTTGCCTTTGCTATCCTAAGCAACCAGTAAGGAAAAGAGTCAGTATTTCTGTGGTGTGCTTGCAGAGAGTTTGTTGCTGATACAGCTCAGTGTGTGAGTGCACCGATTCCAGACCATGTGCCTGCTGCTGGTAGTAATGAACAGCTGTAGTTGGTGTTTGAGGTATTCAGAAATACCGGGGCAGGTCAATGGCTACTTTTGATGCTTAAAAGCCATTGGGTTTGTGCTAGCAAGGACAACTTTCCTGCTCACTTCATCTGTGCACTCTTCAAACCTGTTGAGGGGGCATCACTAAACCTGAACCTCAACTTCCCTTTGTTGCCTGTGGTGTATTCCCCAGTGCATCACTCTTCAGTGAGAGACCTGGGACCAGCCTTGCAGGGGGATGATATCTGCAGTTAAATGGGATTACCACTGAAATGTGTGGTGCTACCATCCCCTGATGGACTGGGTCATGGCTGTCTGGAATAGGATATTGTCAGTTACCAAAACGGTTTGGCAACTTTGACAGTATCTCTTGGAATTTCTTCCCTTCTTGTACTTAAAACAAAACAAAACAAAACAAAAACAAACCAACCAACCAACCAAAAAAAACCCCTCAAAACAATAAAAAACCAACAGCAATAACAGCATTTTCCCCCCTCACTGGGGAAATACTGATGTGTTCATGGCAGCAAATAAGAGAAATATTGAGCAGGGAAAGACCTAATGCTGAGTTTCATATAGGGTTTGGAATCACATGTGAGCTAAGGCATTGGCCCACACTTTGAGTCAAAAAAGAAACAAGGGGGTTGGCATATGCTCTGAAGAAGATGTCTGGAGCTCTGGAACATAGGTTAGGTCATACATGGACACAGGACAATTCCAGTCTGAGGGAAGTGGGAAACACCTGCAACCTGGAAGGTGTTAGCTGGCGTTACCAAAATTCATAGTAACTTTCTCTTACACATTCTTGAATTTGTTACACAGAGCTTCTGGAGCACTGCTGCAGGCCTAATTCCTCTCTTCAGGCTCCTGCTTCAGGTCCATCCAACTGGAATTCTGACAAGATAGACTTCCTGGAGGTTCTTACTCTTTTGTTGTGGTATGCTTTATTTTTCCCTAAGTACAGGAGGATACAGCATAGAGCAGGCAGAGCAGCCAGACAGCTTTTACGGAATGGAATAATTTGGGCAATCTACAACTGATTTTAATACATTTGGGCTCTTGTTTTATTTGTGTAATATGTGTCATTTTGTTCAGAGCATGGAAAGAGAACTAGAAATTGAAACACTATAATCCTTAAAATTTATTGAAAGGAAAGAAAAACCTTGCTCTGAACCCTAGTAAAAAAAATTCTATTAGTATTGGCCTCCTCAGTGCTCATCTATTGAGTTTCTTCGATTGTTAAGAGAAGCAGTGAATACTTGCAAACTAATCCATCTCTAATCAATCTTCTTGTACAGTCATTTGGGATCAGTGAGCACAAGTTCATGATGCTGGAAGAGAGAATGATATGGCAAGATATGAGGCAAGTGGTGCCACAGAGCAGCAAACACATCCAAAACACCTGCTATCAATTATTGCTATTTTTGCAGTGATTAGTTTCATAGGAAGGTTTGGAGATGGGAGCAAGGGAGATTAGAGGTCTTCAACCACAAGTGGGAGAACTCAGCTCAGAGTGAATTAGTATTCCTATTTAAAGAGAGGGATATTAATACAAAAGCAGCACAAAGAGATCAGATTTAGAGCCAGCCTTGCAAATATTGTATGAGCATGTGAACCAGAATTCTCATGTCCTATCGTAGGTTTAACTTGCAGCAATCTCTGTTTAGTCACTGAGGTAAGAAAAAGGCCTTGAATGCATCCACAGGCAGAATCCTATCAGCTTCTCCTGTAATTTGAAGGGTATTGAAAATCTGTGAGAGCCTCAGGTTTTAATCCAGAAGTCCACAGATACGTGGAAATTTTTTCTGGATATGGGGAAATGCCCATCAGAGACAGGAACAACCTAAACCCGAACAGACCATGTTAATTATTTTACCCTCATATGCACACATAAACTGGGCAGGCTGCTGGTGGCTAACTGTTCTTTTAAGATGTAAACAACAGAGAATCTGGTCTCTTTCTTGTTTGTATTCAAGCTAGTAGTGAAAGCATTCACCCAGAAAATAGGAGGTCAGAGCTTCCTGGCTCAGGGTTGCAGGGAGGTCTGCTTTCCAGCTGGATTCTCAGCCTGGCGCTGCCTCTTGTGAGTCACTACTCGTGTGCTGGGGGTGATGCTCTCCTGGCTGATGTGGCTGGTGATAAAGCTCCAGCCTGCTGGTGTTCTTCCCACAGCAGGACCCCAAGCCTTACCTTCCCTGCCTGGTTCACACCCATGTCAGGAGAGGGTGAGAACATGCAGCTTTACAAGGTTTCTAAGGTCATTCATCCTCTGCTTTGGGTTTGTGGAGGAACACACTGCACCCACTGAGATGCAAGGAGAGCAGGACCATGGCCCAATTGATCAGAGACTTAATTCTGGCCTGTGCTGGTTACCAAGGTGTCCTTAAGTTAAAAAAGTGCTGGATCAAAATCGAGCACTTCTCTACCACCTCCCTGCTGATTATTGTGCTGCATAACCAGTGGACTGTGCTGTTTCTGCCCAGAGCCTCATTTGGGAGATGTGAGCAAAGGAAAGACTTGCTAGACATCCTTGTGTTTTGCTGTGGCCGAGGATTGGGAACTAAATCCCCTTTCCCCTGAGGGTTTTGTGCAGAAGGACGAGTTGCTGTTTGCCTTGATGCTCTAAACGAGGAGGAATGTGAGGCAAGCAGGCTGACTGCAGTGTCGGCGATGGAGCTTAAGGCTGATGGTTGTTCTACCTGTCGTTTGTGACGGGCTCTGAAGCCACCTTAGATCGATGCCCTCGGCCCAAGCAGAGTGAGATAAAGAGGGAAGGACTCTCCGGGAAGGCGCAGGCGGCGCTCAGATGTGCCGGGGTCGGTACCCAGGCTCTGCAGAGCCCTGGGGCTGCCCGAAGGGTTAGATATCTACTGCCGGGAGATGCCCAAGGGCTGGATGGGACTGCGGGCGCCTCCCGCGGGCTGCTGTCACGTCGCCGCTGTCAGCACTAGGTGGTGCTGGTCCCCCGGCGGAGGCTGCGGGATGCGGGATGCGCCGCGGGGATGCCGGGGACGGGGGAGCCCGAAGCTCCTGGGCTCTCTCAGGGAGGAAAAAAAACCCACACTCAGCCGTCTGTGCCACTACTGCTACTCGATCAGATCAAACTTGAGTAAATGAGGGGGTTTAAAAATTGCTTTTCCTTCGCTCACCTCGGGCTAGAAGGCATCTGGTTTGGCACAGGCGACTGTAGTGAATACAATTAAAATTGATTGAGTGCAAATGTTTTAATTGTATGATGTTTTGTCATTGATAATCTCAATAAGATAATTTAATTAGGGATAATGGGAACGTGTTTGGGGACATTTAGGACCCGTTCAGCCGTAATGGGTTCGAAATGTCTCAGCAGAACCAAATCACAGGAGTTCATTGGCAATGCTTCCCTTTGGGTAAACCTTAAAGGTCCTTCCCTTGCACTCTCCCTGTTTTCTTCCCTTAGCTTCCCAAAGCCGGGCTGCCTGCAGAGGACTGGGGAAGTTCTGCCCAGCAGGAACTCAAGGACTTTCCCATTCCTCCTGCCATTATGGTGCTGGGGATGCTTCAAGAGAACCTGGTCTGGTTGGGACTGAGTGGGCTGCACAGTGGGGGTCTGAGGCCATGCAGCTTGGGAAGCTTCTCACCAGAGACATGGGTCACAGGGAATGCTTTGGTGGTGGGGGTCTAGGGGCTACTTTAACTTGAGGTGAAGTACCCTCACCCCAAGGCAGAGGCGAAGAGGAGGGTGGAGTGTGGGACATACCTGGAAGGGGAGAAGAGCTGAGAGTATGTCCCACCTCAGGCCCTGTGTCCAGGGTGACGATAAAGCCTCCTCTGGCCATTGGTGTGCTCAGTAAAGGGGCTCCCCAGTTCATGTGACCACAGGGATACCCACGTGTGTCTGGTTCAAGGAACCTCTTTTCCAGTTCCCTCAAAACTTCACTGAGGTTCAGCTGTGTTCCTCTCCACACCATTTCACTTACAGCATCCCATCACCTGTGGCCCCACCAAACCATGGGACTTTCTGTCCAAACTCCTGCAGCCCTGGCCATCCACAGCACAGGGACAGAGCCAGGCAGGGACTGTTCTGGCACTGAGGGGACTCATTCCCACCCCCTCATCTGAACAGGACTTCCAGTATGAAAAGATTGACACTTCTTTCACATACTCTCCCAGCCTTTATTTGCAGCTCACTATATGCAGGGAAGTTTGTTTGTGATTTGGGGGGGGGATTTTTTGTGGGATTTTGTGTGTGTGCATGNTTGTTGGATTTGGTTTTCTTAATGGGCTGATGAATCTCTGTATTTAGTCATCTACTCCCCCACTACACATGAGGATTAAACCATTACATCTTAATAATTTTCAGGACAAGGGATTTCCATAATTCAAGGTGAGAAATCTAGGATGGGTTCAATTCTCTTCAAGAAACAGTGAAGCTGGGCAAAGAAAAGGGAGACATTACAATATTCAGTCTCATTCCTCTAGATTTTCTCTGTTCTTATCAGAAATAATATTCTGAATCCTGTGAGCAAAATTTTGCAAAACATTTTTCTCAGGCAGCAATTCATTTTGCAGCCCTCTGCTTCTTTCAGAAGCCCCTTTCCCATTCCACATCAGCTGCAGTCCTGAACTCCATCAGCCCAAACACAAATGCTAGGCTGATTCACAAGCCAGGACACTAATCCACTGAGACAAATGAGACTGCCAGTGTGAGCCCTTAATTATTTTTTGAGATACTTTTGCAGACACTTCAGCACTGTTGCTGATCACTAATCCTTAACTTCAACTCTCCATAGGCCTGCTCATCCCACTTCATCCCCTTCACCCCAAGCCTGCTCCATGCCTCAGATGAAGATCCAAACCCCAGCCTTCTTTTCTTTTATATTTCCCTTACATTTCATCCCTCCCCAGGCTGCAGCTGCAGGTTTTGTCATCCCTTCTGCATGTCAGTTTATTTAGCTGTATTCAGTGAAAAACCCTTCAAATATACTGGGCCCTTTTTGTCCTAGGAGAGAGTAATGAAAGTTCAATGATTACCCAGTTTGGAGACATCTTGCTAAGCAATGTCTTGGTGAAGACCTTGCCTTTTAAAAGCAGATCATTTGTTTCGATACACTGCATTTTATCTAAGACATAAAATTTCATTGGCGTGGGGAGGAAGTGAATTATCTAGCTAGTAAACATGGCAAGAATAATCCAAATCTTCCCACATGGAGAGGAAAATGTTCAGTAGAGCTTTTGGGGTGGCCTGAAGCATTCAGGGAGATGTGTGTGACCCAGTGTTAGTCAGCAGCAGGTGGCCTCTCACAGTGGCAATTCAGCAGTCTGGTTTCATCTCTTTCGGGTCAGCCATAAATCTCAGTGACCTGTGAGGAGAAAACTAGAGAGAAGTGCACCACATTAGCAGCTGAGGACAGAAAATCAATATAAAGTCCTAGTATACTGGCAGCCGAGTAACTGTCTAGAAATACAGTATTTTTGCCTTGGTGCTCTGTGGAAATGTTGAGGTTACAATAAACTCTGAGAGCAAACCATGAAAAAACTGGGGGAGAAAAACTCCAGCCTGAAACCTCAGCAGGCAAAAGTGGTGCTGTGATTTGGATCTATCTACTGTGATTTGAATGTATCTAGTAATGTAGTCTGATCTAAATGTGATTTACGTACCTGAGCAATAAATAGCATGTCTATTTGTATAAATTAGGACTATATTCACTGGAGGCAAACACATAAACTTGAGTTGCTTCAGGGAACTCCTCAAACTTGTAAGTTTTCCTTAGAGAATAACATGACTTAGTCAATGTGGTTTAGTATTTAAAAACTATGTGTGTCCATAGATCATCAAAGTCCATGAGCTGCACTTGAATCATTTTTTCTTTTTCTCTTGCACCTGTGCAGGAACCTTAAGTCTTTGAACTAAAAATGTGACATTCTGATAGGTCTCCACTAAGGCATATCAGGACAGAGGATTGATCTCTACCCAAAACATCAAACAAAATTTCAGGAAATTTCTTTGATCAGAAAGACAGACCAGCCAGAATAGATTAAGAATTGTTGCTTGTATATGCAAGGAGTACTGTTATTTCCTTTTACTTAGTAATTCCTGTAACTTGGTCACAGAAATGGCATTTAGGTTTCCCTGTGATAGCAATAGATGACTAGTTCTCCTATTTTGCCTGAAGTGAGAGGTTTTGATTCAAGGCACCAGAGAAACACAAAGAAAAACCTAAAGGAAAGGTTGTACCATAAACCTGCTATTGAAGTCACATGAGTCAAACCTAAAACTAAACGCAAAAGGCCTATCCTGGCTGGTAGGCACCTCTTGAGTGTGAAATAATCATGTGCTGGACTGCTGCTTCTTGCCCAGCCGCGCAGCGGGACAAGGTGGTAGAGCAATGCGTCTTCCCTTCCCAAAACCTACCTGAGCTGCAGTGCTAAAATTGCAAAGTGCTATGGCCAGACAGACCCACGTGCTTTGTCAAAGCTGAAGTCATTTACCCCAGCTGAGTTTCTGTCCCTGTAAGTGCACATAGCTGTCAGCAGCTCCCCTGTGGGACTTGACTTTGTGGATGCCCACTCAGCACAGGGACTGGCGTGATAGGGAAAGTGCTCAGTAGACAGGATTTGTATGTCTGGACCCTTACTGTGCTGCTTTGCATTAACATTCTTGGAAGAGAGGAGTCCAGTTGAGGGAATTCTTGGAGAAACATCCGCTCATGCCTTTTAGGACTTCCCCTGTTCCTTTCTTGCCCCCACAGATGGCCAGTGAGGATCTGTCTCAATCCTGCCCACCTTGCAACAAACCTGAGGTGCATGGAGCCAGGTGTGAGCTCACGGTGCAATGCAGAGGTATCTCCTCGAGCTTGTGCAGCAGAATTGTCAGCAATGACATTCAGATTTGTATGTTTGACTGAAGAGTTCATTCGGTGTTTTGGAAAATCACAGTGAGCCATTATGTGGGACAGTCATGGGGAAGCAGAAAAAGCTGTCTCCAGGTTGCCCCCCCCACTGCTGACACCCTTCCTGTGGTATATTGTGAGCTAATTTGCCCTCCTGCTTTTACGCAAAGTGAAGCATGAACAAGGAGAGCATGACCTGGACTTGCTGAGCTCAGGGCAGGAAGAAGGATCGTGGTTTAGGCTGGAAGAGGGGCAGCTCTCTTCCCCATGAATTTCCTCATCTACTCCTAGTCCTCTTACTGGAAGAGCCTGGGAGAAAATTTTATATGAGGTAAACATCCATTTTTTGCCCTGTCTGTGGGCTCCACTGTGTTTTCTTGGAGATGAGCTGTTAATAGGCATGGGAGTTTATCCAAGAGCTTTTATCTGGTGCAGATAATCCCTTAGATTACTTCTTTCCTCTCCTCCTCTCAGAAAGTATCTTTGAGAGAAGCCCCTTTTCCTGCACTTATCCCAAATATACACTTATGTTCTCATAAAGACAATGTGCCTACCTTGTGATTAACCTCCACTTCGGTGTTTTTCTTTTCAGTTCTCTAATTTAATTGATTAACCACATACTTGTTTATCTTTGCATTACTTGAAGGAGTTACACATTCTTATCACAGAGACCCAGAGGTAAATATCAAGCCTGTCTACTGTGAGTTTATCCCTGAATAAATATTTTACAATGAGCTGGAAATGGCACAACATCCTATAAAAATAGAAATATAAGTTAGATTCATATTTATCCCTGTAGGGGAAAAGTAACAGTCAAGAAAAGTTGACTGTTTTAACCAAATTTAGGATACTTGACTTCTTTTACTCATTTATGCCTTTGGAAGACAATTGACTTTTTTTTTCAGTGGAGATTTCTGGGCAGGATGTGCTATTGTAGTAATTAAAATAGCTGCTGCTCAATTTTATCAGAGAACAGCGACAAAAAGGGCATAAATATGTGTGTAAAAAGAACAGCAATGAACCCATTTGCCAAACTTTACTCCAGTGCCCTTCTCTTAGCCATGGTAAAAGCTGATTTTGCACCACATTTCAGCAAAAACTCTATTCTAGACTATTGAAAAAGAGATGTAACACTTTAGCTTTGCTGCTGGTCAAACATCATGCTGCTGTCAGTGAGTGGGTATCAATACCAAAAGCTCTGCCCTGGATCTGGTGGCATTCAGTATTTCCACTGGTGACTTGGATGACGGAGTAGAAAGAGCTCCCATTTAATTCCCAGGCAGTGTGGAACAGAGAACGGTTGCAGACGTGCTGGAGGAAGAGTTGCACAACCCTCTTAAGATCAAACTCGAGATCTCTCCTTCCTTTCCAGGGGCTGTTCCGTTTTTAGAGATAGTTTGACTTCTAACATCTGTACCTTCCTTGCCTGCACACCTCTTGCCTCTGGTGGCATCAGCCCCTGGGGAACAGGCTTCTACCTCCACAACTCACTCCCTTTTATGTGAGTCCCAGAGGATCTCTTGCCCCAGAAGGACTGGTTTTAACTAAGTAGGGTAGTGGCAGGAACCCTGACAGGGCAGATTCTCTGCCCTGCACCTATTGAGGCTCTGAGAGACCGGGGCTGAGTGAGTAGCAAGGCAAAGAGATGGAGTTAAAACTGTAATTTTACTTGTATGAGGCAAAGAATAAATATGAGTCAAAGCAAAAATTTTCCATAGTCTTAATGTGTATGTCAACAAAGATAGATGGGGTGGATTGCTTAGAAAGACTCTCTGTGAAGAGTGGAAGCCTGGACAACTGCTTTAGAGTAGACACAGCTCCTAGATAGTTAATATTAACAGCAACATATCTCAGCCCTGGATGTAAACACAAAGAGAACAGCCCTTGTCTGGGAGAGCTTACAGTCCACTTCTAATTGATTGCCATGTGTTTTTCATTTAAACTCATTGTTGAAACAGAAGAAAGAGCAGCAAAATCTTTTCAGAAAGGTTTCAAAATATCTTTCACTAGTTTTTGTCTTCAGATAAAATTGGCCACAGAGGGTGGTAGGCCCAAGTTGTCCTGTGCTGTCAAGGCTTCAGACAACCCATGCCCATCGTGCTCCTTTCTAACCCTACTTCACCCTGCAGCTCCCACTGAAGTCAACAGCCACCTCATGAAGAGTTGTTGCTTGGTATCTGTGTTTGATATCTGCACCAGATGGAAGCTGTAAAGCGTAAGGTACCACCACTGCTCTTTTTGACACAGAAATGAGCCAATCTAGGCCAGGGAAAACCTTTTGTACCCACAGAAGTTCTAGTTTCCTATATTATGACCTGTATCAACAATATTAAAACTTAAAGCTATGTTGTTACACTGATGACTTTGTTCCATTGACTGTACAGATCAGTCAGTACCTATAAAATTGCAGGAAGCATTTAATGTAATTCAATTATATTTAATTGAATTAAAACTATTATTAAATTCTGCCAAAGGTAAGTCTGTGGAATTTTTTTCTAATAACTCAAAAAGCTCAAGTCTGGATGAGTTTAAAATAATAATCCTACAAGAGAATATGATTAAATGAATAAGAACATACAAACATTTAGGAGTCCAAATAGATACGAAACTGAACTTTGTATATCATATAAATCAGTCATTACAGAAATGGAAGTCAATTAGGGAGGGTTTGCTCAACCTAATTTTTGCTCTGCTTTTAAGTATTTAAAGAAAGATTGATTTCATGCCATTTTAATTGGCTTAATCCAGCTAAGTATGGAGGTTCCTGTGTTAACATAAAAATACCATTTTTTATCATCTGGCTATGGGGAAACTCTTAGAGCTCTTTCCCAAAGTTGTAGCAACCCCTGACACTGAAGACCTTACATTTCCCAGCATGGCATTGTAAGCAGCTGCTCTGCTACAATTTCTTAAGACTTTAAGATACTCTGGGCAAAACAGTCACTCTTTTCAGCCAGCTCTTGTTTCCCTTTCTTTCTGTCTCTCTGCTTGCAGACATGTAGTGGGGCAGTCAAACAATAGGAAAATGAATTAAGGGGATTTCAGCCCTGAGATCTTTTTCCACAGAGGCAAAAAGGCATTAAGGAGTCATTTCCTGTACTGTTGATGAGACTTCAGACTTTAGCTACTGGTTGTACAGTCACAAGCAGGGGACAGAATATACACCGTTACGCACCAAAAAAAGTGCCAGTCTTTGCTGTTTTCCATTGTGCAGCAGGAAGGGTGAGTTGTTTTACATCTTCTGCAGCCAGCTGTGTTAGGTACAGCTTATTTGCCAGCTTTCATGTCTCTGATGCAGCACACGCATGCCCAGGGGACCAAGGGGCAGAGGGCTGATGGAAAGGACCCAGGAGTGAAAAGATGGAGTGGAATCACAGCCTCAGATATAGCCTGTCTCCTGGGTAGGTGTACAAGGTGTGTATGAGTAAAAGTGTTTTCCAGCAAGTACTAGTAGCTGTAATGTGAGGATATAGTCACTGGGAAACTAAGTTAGTTGTAGCTCTGGTTGGACACTTATGCAAATTGCTAAAACTCTGAAAAAAAAGAGAGACCCTGAGAGACTCTAAAACCGATTCATAAAACTGCTATTATACAGAATATATTTGTGTGACCTCCATCATTCTGTTGGCATCACAACGTTGGCTGGTCCTGCCCTTTTGTTGGTTGCACAGAATCACATATTGCTTCTTCTTGCCAAATGAGAATGGTTTCCCCTGTAGATGGCTCTGTTTTCCTACACAATTTCATGAGTAATGTTGCTTTAGAAACACCACTTAAAGGAGTTTGAGCTATGCCTTTCTTTTCCAGTGGGTGTTATATTCAGAAAATAGTCATTTGTATTAGATGTTCTTTAACATGCCAGCCCTGAAGACAGATGGGCTGTGAATAATCAGCCATTTTCCACCAAAAAAAAGTGTATCTTGGCACTTGATTTGGGACCAAAGTTTCAGAGAAAAGGCTCAGTCTGAGTGCTTGAGAATTGCTGCTCAAGGTGCTCTGGGCTGCAGCAGCTGTGTCCAGGTACTTGACATCAGAAGGATGAGAGTCTGCCATAGTTTCTGAGTTACATCTCCCAACCTGCTGTGTTTTTGCCTCTACCTATGGCATGTCCAGTGATACCAGAGTGCCTAAGGTTAGGCAACTGGAGTAAAACCAGAGTTTCAGCTTTCTGTGTGTGGAAAAGAGGTTGTCTTTCTGTTTAAGAAAAAAAAAAAAATGAGGAGGGAAAGTTTTCATTCATCTGCTTCCTAGCACCTGCAGAGCAGAAGCTGTTGGTGTGGGTAGAACTGATGTTGTAACTGCTCACCCTTAGCAAGGCTTAAATATCCAGTGGTGGGGTGCTGGCATCCCTCTCTGGGCCCAGCAACTTGGGTGCCCTGGAGTGGCAAGACTATCAGGTCCTAAGAAGGCAGGTCACTGATGGGAGGTTTAAGGAAGAATCCAGAGGGAAATTCCCTGTGAATCAAATGGATAGAGGGATTGTAATGTCTAAATCTTGGTGCTCAAGAATAGAATCTGAAGGTGATGATGGCAGTGAGACCTTTCTGTGGTGCAGAACAGATGCTCTCTAAAGGCAGACAAGGGGTTATAATAGCTGGAGATAATTCCTCCTAAGCCACAGCTGAGCTACATCAGGAGAACACCCTTTTTTATTTGTGCTGCTGTGTGCTGGTGGTAAAGAATTATCCTACAGAGGTGCTAACAACCCACCTGAGCTCACCTAGTCTCCCTGCCTGCTGAAAAAGAATATGAGAACCTAGGCTGTTTGGAAGAGATGAGAAAACTCTGACAAAGCTCACACTCCTGAACTATACAGAGAATTTTGTCCCTGGTGCTATACTGAGACATCCGCTCAATCCTTGCACGAATTTCTAACCTGTTCAGGAAATGTGATAGCTCAGAGATACTGAAGCTGGAGATTATCTCTTCTAGTTTCCATCAACAGCACAAACCTGAGCTGGGAGTGCAGGGTGAGTTGCTTGTACTGAGACTTCCCATCACGAGCTGCTGGCTGGGACTCACCTCCATGATGAAGAAATGAAATCACCAGCCCACAGTCACTGAGAAGAAACTTGGCAGAAATGGGTACAGGAAGGTCTAATAAGGTCCCCTGAAACACACTCTGGGCATCACCATTGAAGAGGTGCACGTGGGATGGATTTGACTACACTCTCAAACTAATTGTTGAATGTAAAACCAGACTGGAGCTGGGGTGCACCCCAAAGTGATGCCCCAAATACATAAAGTATTTGAGGTTGAGTTGAGTCTCCCTTGTTTGCAAATATTGCTGCCAACAGAGACCGTTCCCAGAGGCACTGGTTTCCTGATAAATCTGCAGCAGTTTCAAAAGGACAGATCATAGAAGGAACCTAGTTGTGTAAACACTGCAACACTTACTGCAGATTAAATTATGTTACTTTTAAATGAATACCTAGAGACCTGAATACCGAAGAACTTTTCAGAAAGGGCAAAGCAAATGATTACAGGTTGGCAAGTATCTTATAATACGAGAGATTAAAAAAATTCCAGCTATTTAGTTTAGTAAAGAGACTAATAAGAAGTGACATGACAAAAGTATATAAAATAATGTATGGCATAAAGAAGGTCAGCAGGTGCTCCTATTTATCCTGTCTTGTGAAAGAGACACAGGAGGATACCTAATTAAATTAAAAGGCAATAAATTTAAAAATGGTAAAGAAAATGCCCTTTTATGTCACATATAGTTAATCTATGGAACTCAGTGCCACAATAAATTATGGATGTAAAGACTTTTAGTTGAATTCAAAAATCTATTAAGTAGCTAAAAAAAAAAAAAGACTGAATTGTAAAAAACATCTGTTTTCAGAAGTAACTTGGGATCATATGCAGAAAGAAACGTAAGCACCATACTGAACTTTTTGTTGGATAATGCATGGACCATCCTTATTGCAGGGGCCAGACTGCCTAGATTTGGGCTTGCCTTATTCAATTCAAGAATTAGGGTTTCTTATTAAACAGAACACCTGAAGAAAGAAAATGTCCTCTTCTGGGGTAACTGGGAAGTTGTGTGGTGGGGCACAGGGTTGTCTCAGTCAGATCATGGATTTGGGTTTAGGTCTATAATATCTGTACTAGGGTCTTGTGTTGCCCTCCTGCTTGTTGTAATCCCTAGGCTTACAGGGGGGTTCTTTATTTCTTGGACAGCCTCATATTGGTGGTGTCATCTGGGGTCAAACACTTAATTTCTGAATATCTTCTTTGTGCAGGGACACAGCAGACATCAAGCCAGTATTGTGATGCTTCAGTATGGACACATGAAACTGGGAAACCTCAAAATCAACCACAGATACACAGGGAAGGCAGGTTGGGAGTGAATAGGGAGGGCAGTGTTTGGTTCTGATTTTTTATTGCATTTTTGCTATTTATAATTATGTTTTCTGTATCTTGGTTCTTCACTGGAGCAAGTCATCTATTCCTTCTCAAAATAAGATTTGAGCACTTATGTAGGCTTTTTAGAAAAGGCTAGCCTAAGTGACACTTTCAGTACCATATCCATGCTCTTCTAATGGAATAATGAGACATCTGAGGACGAGCAGGAAGGATGGGAATACAGAAAACAACTTCCTTGGGACTGTTTTTGTTTTCCATATCTGCTTTATGCAAGGGAGAATGACTACCTTGGAGCCAAGTGGTTTCAGATCTAAATGGAAAATGTGTTTCCTGATACAACCTCTTCTGACTCACTCAACAGTAAATGCACAACACAGGAAAGGAGATGTTCATACAAATTAGGTGTTGCAGGGAGAACTGGGAGAGGTGAGATCAGTTTCTGGCTTTTGCAACTGCACAGAATTTCTAATCTCTCCTTTCTATTTAATTTCTGAGTGTTTAAAACATGGATAGTCCTTTTGTTCTATGACTTTCTGTCATGCTCATTTAGTGTATAAATGCCAGGAAAAAAAAAAATTTTGTATGTGAATATAGTTCTGTAGCCACTACTGGAAATAGAAATAAGTATAATTAAAAAGCATCTTGAGATTCTATAGGGGCTGAAGGGACTTAGGTACCCAGCTTGTTCTTCCTTTTCAAAATTCTACCTAAAACACTACTGGCATGTGAGTGATTAGCTAAAGATTTTTAGTGACTTTATCGTATTTTATATTTAGTAATTCTGGACTCAGGATAGGGAAGGTCCTCACGGATCATGAGGTCCAGACTCCTGATATTTCAGGCAGTCACATCATATATTCCTCTTCATTTATCAGGCTGAGTTTTAAAACTAGTTAGGATTTTTGCTTCCCACGCCTTTGTAGGAGTTGAGTCCATTCCAGAATTTGGCTTTCCTGGTGTCTGGAAGTTCTCTTGAAGGATGACGTAGAGGACAAATAATAGTGTCAATTAATGACAGATAGGATTACTTATGAATACTCATGTGACAGTCTGTGAAAAGGGAAAATGTAGGGAAATGGAGCTTAGGATCACATCAGGTGATTTATTTCCAGCAGGGAAGGTAAAGTCAATATCCCTGAGCAAAGCATCAGTGCAACTTTAGAGGAAGTACTCCATATAGTCCTAGACACCTGTGAGCACAGAAGGACAGGACAGATAGTGTGCCCAGAAAAATAAGAACCCTTATTGAGAGGGGACTGCAAGAGCAGCATTTATTTGGTCTAGAAATAAGACATCTGTGAGGAGGCTACAATTACTGTCTGTATACACGAGGGGAACAAAGAACAAGGCGGAAAAATTGTTGTTTAGCCTAAAATAAAATGCTGGCATGAGTACAGCTGACCATAAAAGAGTTTGGCTGGAAACTGGAAGAAGGGTTATTGAAGGCAGGGGGAGGGCATGGCTTTCCAATGGCAGCAGGGGCAGCAGCAAACTTACCTGCTCTCAAGATTGCCCTTGGTCAACCTCTGAAGGACCAAATTTGCAGCATTTGGTCAGTGATCCAGAAGCTCTCTACTGACGTGACTTCTACAGTAAATGTGTGTGAATTCCACTGCAACTTTGTACAAAGCTGGGTTTTCTATATCAAACCAACAGATACACCTTAGGCTCCTCTCTTCTAGCATGTACTGCTCAGCTGTAGTTACAGACACAGTCATCTCCCCTCTTAGTCTTTGTCCTGCCAGCCTAAAATACAAGAAATGTTATTTATAAGACAGGTTCACTTTGTCCAAACCATCTGCTCTGTGAACCTGGCTAGTTTGAATGGATATTTCTCGATCATATGAATAACCAGAACTTTTTTTTTTCTCCTTTAGAGTTATTTTTTTTTTCTAGTTTTGTTTGTATCCTCCATCATTTCAACTCTCTGCAATTGAGTAAGTTGGGATCAAATTCAGGTAAGAGTATAATTAGTATATGTGAGCTGATACACTCTATGCTAGGTCTGGCTTCAACACAAGGGAAAGCCTAATTCTAGTTTATTTTCAATACTCAGGCTTGTAATGGAAATGACAGACCTCTGGCAGTGCTAATGGGTACCCTAACAGTATATATTTCACCAATTATCTCTTTACGATGAAAAACTTCTACAATTAAGAGAGCCTTTTCCTATTATATGAAGGATTAACCTTTCTTCTGAGATACCTCCGTGTTTTGGTAGGGAAAGAAATGTGTTTAGGATTTGAATGCAGCCAATGGGAGAAAAAAAAGTCAATCTATTTCTATAAAGTTCTGTTCCTTTCATAGACAGGTGGCTTCTGTAGTCCACAACATGCAGGTGATATGACCAAGGCAACCACTCCCCCCGGGTACAGGGCAGCTTAGGGACATGTATAGGAAGATTGCCAAGAAGATTTCCACACCCCACTGGGGCACAATGCTGAGTTCTGTGCCCTCATGACCAAAATTTAGGAAGCATGCATGCATCAGGATGGGATGCATGATGGCATGAGGGATCCCAGTCCTGAGACAGAATCCTTGTTCCTGAGATGAAAGAGGTAAAACTTTTGTCTTCTTCACACAGACTTGAGTTGTGCTGAGACAAGTCATAGAAACAGATATTTTCTTATTCCAAAGGGAGAAAAGAACCATTGAAATGCAAGCAAAATTATGGTAAAGAACACAAAACAATTCAGGACTTTTTTCCAAGAAGTTCATAAGCAGCATGCTTTCCACATCTCTGCAGAGTTCACACAGAGGGAACTAAACCCTTTCTTTCACTTCTGATACCACCACAACCAAATAAATGTATATGGTATAAATGCCCTTCTTTATGTCAGTGTCAAACCAGGTGTTCCTGAAAGATAAAGAACAATGCAATCAGCAGACACAGTCAACATGGGCTCACAAAGGGAAAACCTTCTTTAATAATTATTATAATTTATATAATTTATTGTATAATTCTAATTAATAATATCTTTCTATTATAAGGTCACCTGTCTAGAGGATGAAGGAACAACAGTGGATGTGGGTTTTCTGGATTTTAGTAAGTCTTTTGAAACTGCCCCTCATAGCATCCTTCAGGACTTATTGTGTACCTGCAAGATGAGTAGGTAGACAGTGCATTGGGTGAAGAACTGACTGAAGGGCAAAGATCTGAAGGTTATAGTGAATGGGACTATAACTATCTGGTGACCAGTCACCAGGGTGTTGACTCTCTTGAGGGACCAGAGGCCTTGCAGAGGGATCTGCATAGATAGCAGCACTGGGAAATCATCAGTGGCATGGAACTGAACAAGACGCCTGGGTCAAAAATAGCGTGANCCCTGGAGGTTTTTAAACTGAGATTGGACGAGGCACTCAGTGCCATGATCTGGTAAAGGGACTGGAGTTGGATCAAGGGTTGGACTTGATGATCTTGGAGGTCTTTTCCAACCCAATCGATTCTATGATTCTATAAGAACAAATGCTGAATTCTGCCTCTGTGGTAGAGTAACAGCAGATGCAAGTGCAAACTGGGAGAGGCATGGCTGGAGAGTATCCCCACAGAGAGGGGTCCAGCGGTGGCTGACAGGAGCCAGCAGTGTGTGCCCTGGCAGCCAAGAGAGCAAACCCCATCCCAGGATGCATCACACACAGCACAACCAGCTGGTCAAGAGAGGTGATTATCCCACTGTATTTAGCACTGGCGGGGCTTCACCTTGAGTATCATGAACCCATTATCAGAGAAGGAAGGGTGCATCAATAGGATGAGAGAGGAAAGCAGAGTTCAGTCCTTTGGGTAGGGAAGGAGAATGAAATGTTAAGTTATACTTACACATAAGAGTGAGAACTCTAGATCTGCAGATGTTCAAGGAAAAAAGTGGTAACTCAGTTATTCTCCTGAGGGACCTGAAACACTGGAAGTGCTAAAGAGAATCCTTCTTGGGAAGTAAAATGATAAGAATCAAAACAATGTTTTTTGGCCATCTTTGAAGGGTTTTTTTCTTGACTGGTTGGTTGGTTTTGGTTGTTTGTTTGTTTGGTGTTTGTTTTTTTTTGTTTTCTTTTTTGTTTGGTTTTTTTTTGTTGTTGTTTGTTTGTTTCGGTTTTTGTTAGTAAATTTTTCTGAGTATTTTGAGTACATCTTGTTCAGGGATGCAGTTGGCTGAGTGACATCAAAGCACTGCACTGTGGTCATAGTTCTTAAAATTGGGATCTTGGACTGCCTTTTCTCCACCCTTAAATGCCTGCAGGAGGTTCAGGATACTCAGAAAGCATCTGGGATCTTTCCATAAAGCTTCATTAGTCTTTGCAGATAGCAGTAACATAGGCATGTGTGTGAGTGGTGTGTTTTTGGTGACAAACAAGTACACACAGGTAAATGATGGGTAATGCCAAACTTGCCAAGTCCCCATGATGTGCAGCATTTTTATTTACAGACCCAGGAGCAAAGGCTGTTGAATGTGGCCTGTGGGCCATGATGAATTTCTGTGTGCTTCTGTCTTTCTGCATTTGCAGGATGAAGTAAAAAAAGCCCAACTTTTTACCCTTTCTTTTTAAAAATGCAGTGGAGATGAACTTCCTGTCTGAGGATTGTTGGTCAGTGACCAAAATGATACTCTACAACTACCTAAAAGGAGATTGTGGTGAGGTAGAGGTTGACCTCTTCTCCCAATAGCAGTAGGACAAGAGGAAACATACTCAAGTTGAACAAAGGGAGGTTTGGATTGGATATTAGGAAGAAATCCTTCCAGGAAAGAGGGGTTAACCATTGAAACTGGCTCCCCAGAGAAGTGCTGCAGTCACCATCTCTGATGTGTTAAAAAACGAGTAGAGGTGCCACTTTGTGATGTGGTGTAGTGGGCGTGGTGGTATTTGGTTGATGTTGGAGGTCTTTCCCAACCCCAATAATTCTGTGATTCTTAAAATTTTCCTCTATTGAAAATCTCTACGGAAAAACATGCTCAAAGGAAACCAATCTGTTATTAATTTGCTTGGCTATACCCTTAATGCAGAGAGGTTTGGACTTTGTATATGCTTAGCAGAGATGCAAAATGTCTCCTACACCATATGCCTTCTGAAGGGTGCAGTGAGGGCAGGGACATTGCTGAGGATACTGGGATCCCACCAGCACAGGAGCAGGGCGTCCCTGAGATAGAAGGACTCCCATGAAGCCACAGCAGACTTACAGCTGCCCACAAGGAGAAAGCACAGCCTGCTTCCCTGATGGGGATTACAGAAATCTTCCCTGATTTTCCTGTCCACATAGAGGTTTTCAGCCCGTCAGAGTTTCCACCAGCAGCCCTGAAGGCACCACAGCCGACAGAGAGAAATTACAATTCTGTAGTCTTTTGCCTTGTGATTTCTCTTTCCTTTTTTTATTTTTTTCCCCCTGACTTGTTCTGACTGGGAAGATTTTTTCCCCACAGTTTTGAAAGGTGATATTTCTTCCTAAAGGATCATGAGAGCAGAGGGTCAAATCCTTGCCTTGTTTTTGTTTTCCCCTTTGCACGTTGGATGCATTTGCTGGCTCGTGTTCCAGAGCTGTGATTGGCATCAAAGCTGGCAGTGACAATTGTCTCTGCTGATCTCTAGACTTCATTAAATTAGATAGTTAACATTCAGAAAAAGGCTTTCCTAGTTTCTGCCAAAGTGAATTTCCTTGATTTCCTCTCGAGGCTTTTCCCTCCCCTGACTGGCCCTGTTGCGGTTTTCTGAGCTGACACAACACAGTAATGGCTTTCTGTGAGCTTCCTGCAGGTCACCTTCCAGCTCTGGGCTGGGGCAGAAGGCTGAGGTAGGCAGGGCTCAGGAGCACAGCCCAGCCCTGAGGGGTCTTGCTGAGGGGTCAGGGCACACTCCTTGCCTCTGTTTTCGGTTTGACTCCTGCACCTGGAGAAGGGGAGGTGGTTTGCATCCTACGCTCCCCAGAAATGCTGCATGTAACCACAGAGCAGGCAGTGCCTGCCATTAGTAGGGAGTGAGATGCGAGGCATTTTTGCTCTGTGCAGGGAGAAATTTGCTGCTTTTGTGATAAAACAACTTCCAAGAACTCGTGATGGTAACTTCTTAGTATCACATTAAATTTCTGTGGATTTTAAGACAGTCATAATACATCACTGAGCTCCTGGTAGGCAGTGAGTTTCCTCTGGTGCAGAGTTGGGCTTTATTCACTCTGCTAATTATTGAGAGCTGATGGGGGTGTGGAGGCTTTCAGTTTTGTCACCTCAAAACAAGTCCACAGAGCTGACCCACAGGAAAATTGTTTTGGCACTAAATAATTCTGTGTGTGTCTGAGAAATCAATGAGAAGTAAGCACACAACTTCATTATGAGAGCAGGGTGTTGGGCTACTTTTACTGAAGGATGTGGAAAAGCTGATATTCCGAACCCCTCCAGCAGAGTTGTTGTAAGCACAGGATAGAGGGTCTCAGCACAGGATAGAGGGTCTCAGCACAGTCCTGGGTCTCAGCTTAGCAGGGGGAATCAGAACAACAAGTAGGGAAAATACTTCTTGAAATACGTGCAGGGATCATGCCATGCAATACTATAGATAAAAAGATGCTGTTTTTACTGATCTGCTATTTTGCATGAATCTGGGTATTGACGATAAGTGGTGGAAGTGCTTGAACACTGGGAAACAGCAGGTGTGAATCTTCCAGTCAGAAAATCTCCACATCCACCAAGTTCTGCTTTGATTTGTTAATCCTTATAATGGTGAGGTGTTAAAGATCAGTTTTAAAGGTTAATGTTTGATGCTAATTAGTGTTTCTAGAAAGGTGGTCTTTTACTTGTTACCTTTCCTTTCTTGAACAGATACACGTGAAACCTTCCTACACAGGAAGGTAAGCATTGAAACAGTCCTCATCC
Organism: Formicarius rufipectus; assembly: GCA_013399695.1. Taxonomy (NCBI): domain Eukaryota; kingdom Metazoa; phylum Chordata; class Aves; order Passeriformes; family Formicariidae; genus Formicarius; species Formicarius rufipectus. Next base: position 1,011,445 of record VXAU01006175.1, on the reverse strand, counting down.
TCCACTCCCACTGCAAATGTTGCATGAACTCTGCCATCCCAATTACTGTGTTTTGCTGGCTTCTGTGGATTTCATTTTACTCAATCTGTGCTCACAAACTAAAAATACAGTGCAGAGGTACATGCATGTATTGACCAAGTAACATAAAAATGACCTGCAAATTGCCTCTGTCTGGGTTGCCAAAATGTAGCTTGATCTTTATGTGCAGCTGGGCACCTTGGATATGGCTGTGGTTTTTCTGGAGTTGTGCTAATAGCCTGGAATATGTTAGACAAGGATTGCATCTAGTGCAGCTGTGCTGGAGGGTCAAAATTTGTGTGAAACAGGAAATGAGCAACTGGATTAAGCTTAAATAATCATAAAGTCTAATTTCTTATGGAAATAATGCTTAAGGCATTCCACTTATTTGGGTGTACTTGTATGTCTGCCTTCCTGTTCCTTGGGTGCTTTCTGAACCCATTGGCCTGATCTGATAGTAAAGAGGTATTACCTCTAAGTTAATTAATGAATGGAATTCATGGACATGGTGGGAGAGAGAGGAGGAGCAGCACTGATGCCTTTCTGTAGAAGAGAGGCTGCAAAGTGAACGCAGTCCTTGCTAGATGTGGGATCTGCCTCCCTGGGGCACAGCACCTTTGGGAACCACCCAGCTGAGCTCCTGATGCTCACTCTGCCGTGCCTGCCCTTCCAGTCAGTGGCCATGAACACCCCTGGTGGTGCCTGGTGACTGGTTCTTGTGCAGACTTGTAGATCTTATTACCATTGCCACAGGTTTCATGGATGCACCTGCAGTATTAATGTACATATACAGCAAGGACAATGTTATTTACTAAGTGCTTTGAGATCTATATGCTTGATGATTTTATCCCCAGGACAGGGAAAAAGCACAGTGAAACCAGTTTGATTTCAAAGGAGAATGGTTTGGGTGAGGCAGGTCTTGAATTTGATGACAGCAAGATTGTGGTATCCTTCTTTCTTAAAAATTTATAAAAATTTATGCTAAGGCTGGAAAGCAATGATGAGTGATGCCGTAGTAATTTAATTCATTATACTCAACGTAATTCATATATTCATTCTAACTGATGAATTGTCAATGCTGTGTTACCCAAAACAAGGTGCAGCTTCTAATTATAAAACTTATTCTGGTAGCTTTGGACTGGAGTTTGTTGAATGTGAAATGTGTGATTTCTTTTTTCACTCAAAGAAATTGAAGGTGTCTCTTTACCTAAAAAGAAAAAAAAAACAACCAAACAAACATGTCCCCAGGAGAGTATCAGAGGATCAATTTTTCAGCATGGAATTATACAGTTTGGCTGTATAGGCTTAAGGCTTTTAATTTGCTTACACATAGATAGACTTACTTGAGCTCTATACATCACCAGATCAATGAAAATCTATTTAATAGAAACTTGGGTCAATATTAAAAGAATTCCATTAACCAGCAATAAGGACCCTGCAATAATGTGATTACTATAGGCTTCCAAGCACACATGAACAATCAAGGATTTTCCTCATACTTAGCTGAAACAATACCATTGTGGAAATTCCTCCTCTGCTCCCTGTCTCCTGAAAAGTAAGAATGAAGAGATACAGAAGAGGCTGTACAGTTTTATTTCTGTCGTTAATATTATCTCTCTAGGTTAGCACCTCTGACACACACTAAATAGTGAATTCTTCTGCAGCTTCTGGTAGAGAAAGTGTAGATGGGCAGAAAAGGTTTGGGCAATTACTCCACGGGAAGAAGAAAAAAATCAATGAATTCTGAAGAACACAAAGCAAATGTGACATTTCCAGATGATAAAGTTGATTTTTTTCTTTAAACTTTATTTTAGCTGTAGTAACTAAGGAAAAGAATAAATGTTTTATTCTTATTGTTTTGAACAGCAAGTCCCATATTGCGGTGCTGCTGAATTAGCTTTTGAAGGATGAGTTTCCTGTGACTGCAGGCCACAAATATGAAATCTGCAATGCAGAATATAATTCTGAGACCCATAGTTTGGTAGAAGAAAATCAAGATTGCCCCAGAAAAAGTTCCCTCTTTGGCTGAATGGAGACTGCTGTCCGTCAGAAACTTCTACTGATTTATTTTGTGTGATAGATTTCCTCACTAGAGACCATCAGCTGAAAGGACCCTCTTCTTGTTAAATTAAACCTGGGGATTTGCAAACAAATTGCAGGCAGTGTGCATTAACAGTCTAGAACAGATGTTTGTGTGCCTAACTGTTTTAACCTATCTTGGGCATCCCCAGTGATGGGAGGTGCAGAATGAGAACTGGCAAGAACAGATGCTGGGAGGAAATGGTCCCCCTGCCCATCTGCATCACACTGGTCACAAACCCACATTGTCTGCCTGTGCATGGTCTCTGTTACAAACTCGAAAGAAGAGGCCACATAGGACAAAATGTAATGTTTACAAGGTGCAGAATCAGGTGAAGAGACGTGTTTCAGTCAGCACCCCACAGGCCTTTGCTGCAGCTTCCTTGCAGTGAGTTAAGAAGGACTTTGACGTGTGGTTTGGGGAAGGACTGGAGGTAGAAGTGCAGGTTTGAAAAGTGTAAAGTCACGAGACTGGTTTTGCAGAACTAGTCCCCTCACCCCAAAAGTGTTGAGCCAACTGGACAAGGGGACTTTGGAAAGGCTTAGGGCATTAGGCCCATGCTCAAAATTTTTATTTGAGCTGGGGAAGGCTTGGGAGGGGAAATAGGGTAATTTGTACCTGTATCTTCTTGTAACAGGCTTGAGAAAATTTCAAACCCTTCCATGCCAAGGCATGGAAGGTCACAGCCTCCACATTCTGCTACCTCCCTGTGATCTCTGACTCTGAGTATTGCAGCTAATCCATTTTCTTCTCCACTTCAAGTAAAAAAGTTTTCCTTTTTTTTTTTTTTTTTTTGTTTATTTGTTTTGTTTGTTTTTTGTTCTTTTTGTTGTTGTTGTTGTTTGTTTTGTTTTGGTTGGTTTGTTTGTTTGTTTGTTTGATTGTTTTTTAAGGTGGGTATGTAGGAATCATAAATGCTGCCACCTAGGACACTGTTTTGTTTTGAAGTGCAGTCTGTAAAACACAGCACTGCCTCCCCAGAGTGTGTGCAAGAATGCCAAGGATAGCTCCAAATACCAAGATTTTAACCATTGCCAGCAAAGTCAACACCATTCTCCACCATGCTGCAGGTGCAGGTAAATGGTTCAGAAGCTGAATCCTTTCTCCAGCTTGACTTACTTACTTGAAGGAACTTTGCAGAGTTATACCAGCCAAAAATCTCCTTTTTCCTAATATAAGGTTGTGCTTCCAGTAGAGCAATTTACTGGTAGTTTTGCAGTTTCCCTTTTCCAGCAAGCCCTGTCCAGTATAGGCAAGATTTAGATAGATAGACTTCCCCAGGATAATTTAAGCATTTTTCTCTTCTTGCACTTTAATTTTCTGTCTATTTTTTGCTACTTGGTCTGCATTTCTTTAAAGAGAAACCTACTACTTTAGCCTTGTCCCCAACCACTGCTTGCTCAGAGCATCTTGATCTTGACCTTTGGAGATAAAATAACCTCCTTGATGTTAACTTTTCCTTTTTTTTTGAAATTGTTTGTATTTTAAAGCATTTCTGTCTGCTTTCATCTCCTTACTTGATACTTTTGCAAAGTAAACCCCATAGAATGAAAACATTTAGTAAGTAGGTATTTTTCCTTTCTGTTTTTCAAACCAGCTGAGTTGAACTTTGCAGTTCCAGAGAGACCTGAAGAAGAGAGATTTTATGTGGATTTAGGGAATAGGCTGTGTGAGGAGAAAAGTTGTGTTCCCAAGAAAAAGTACTTTTCAATACAGAAGTTTTAAGCATTGTGTACATAACCTGTGAGTAGCAACTCATTCCTTTGATGCCTGAATTAGAGCATAGGTTAGTACATCCTGGGTGATATGACTTTCTTTGGGTTTCATGGCAGGTTATCCAGCAGGCTGTGAGAAAGCGTATTCTGGAGGTTTTTCACACTCCCCCAGGCCCCACTGGAGCTGGGACTCGGGGTCTCCTTGGGCAAAGTGCTAATGCAAAATGCATTGGCACTTGCTGAGGAGAGAGTTGGGCCTGCTGGTACATGGGTCATTTGTCCTATTTCAACCTGTGGGACACAGATAGAACCTCCCTTTACAGGAGGAGAGAAGGGCAATAACCCTGTTGATGCTGCACAACAATAGGATTGTTTTAAGCTACCCCTGTTTTTCACTTGTCAGCATGGATATATCTCTGGTCCCAAGTCAGAAACTGATAAATAAATAAAAAACAGAGAAGTTGGTCTCTGTGCAACACTACTGAAATCTTAGTATTGAAAATTGATGTCTATAAATAATTTTAATTATTAAGATACTAACAGTTTTCGGGCAGCAGGGACTGCCTCTAATACATTCAGGCCCTGCTGTAGGTGTTTGCTTATGATGAGAATGAAGGCTCTTTCCTTTTGCTTTAACATGTTCCAAACAGCTAAAAGGTTGATTTAGCTCTTCCTTTCATCTGTGATTGCTAAGTTTTAAGCCTTAAGCAGTCTTTTCACTGGAAAAGTCTGATTTTTGTGCTTGTTTTTGTAAATCAAGCTGCCTTCACTCAGATTCCTCAACATGGATTTAGGATAGCCCAGTGGGTAACTCCATGAACCTGTCCTTGTTTTCCCCATCCTGTGAACCACAGCCTCTCAAACTCTGCAGGCATTCTTGGGTTGAGAGGAGAAGACTAAACCTGCAAATGTTAGTGTGCAGTGTTAGTGCTGTCACTTTTAGGAGGTGGGACATGCTCTCACTTTGGAAGCAGGTCTGCAATGTCCATGAGGTTGTTGTGTTACCTGGAAAGGTCTGAATGCAGCTAGTATGACTGCATACACTTATTGGAAACATCAAGGAGCTCATATTTATCTATCTATCTATCTATCTATCTATCTATCTATCTATCTATCTATCTATCTATCTATCTATCTATCTATTTATAATTATTTATATATTTATTATATGTATTATAGTAAATCCTAAGGTTTTGGCTAAAGGTTGACTTTGTCCATGTTTAGAGGCCTAAGTAGAAGTGACCTGGACACACAGCACCATATATGAACTCGGAATCTGTCACCTCAGTCAACTTGCTCTTGACAACCTGTACTGCTCTAAGACCCTCCAAGGCCAGGGCAGGGCAGTAGATGATTAATCCTAAATTCTAAGTACAAGAGGATGACGTTGTTCCAAAGTGCCTAAGGTAACCCTTGCCTGCTGAACAGTGCTGTTTTCCACACAATCTAACTTCTTTGCACTGCTCCTCGGCAGTAGCCTAAAAAACCCAGAGACCTAAAGGCATTTTTGCAACTTAGCTGCCCAGTGGAGTCTCTGCCATTTCATTTCATTGCACAAAGCAAAGCATTTGGAAACTTTTTCCTTCCAAGTTGTAGCACAGCCTGCTTTATCTAACACAAGCTTTAATGGAGCGCCCATCGATCCCTAAAGGACGCTGTTCCTTGTGTCAGCTGTGTCTCATTGCTTGGGAATTTGTTCTGATAAAAACTGCAAATGTTCCTGTGCTCAATTTTATTCCTTTATTTGTAATTGTGTCCCTTTGGACCACCTACACCCTTTCCACAGAGCTCCAGAGGGCTGTGGAAGATGAAGACCATTTTGTGAGCACATTATTCCAGATGTACTCTCTACTCACACACAGGGCAAGAGTAATGCAATAGAGTTCTTTGGACATTTTCCTCCTGCTTTAGATTTTCAGGCAGCTCTGGAAAGATAATTACCATTTTGACATCACCTATCTGGGAATGCTGATTACTTAAACACTATCCTTGTTGACTTTACTCCTGTTAGCTGCTTTCTGTCTAGAAATGCTCATTTTTCCTTTTTGTGTGTGTCTCAGAGAGGGGATGTGTTTCTTTAAAATGTGTATTTTCTCATTTATTAAAACAACATATTGTGGCAAGAGACGAATCTGGTAAAAAAATATTTAAGGAAACAAGGTGACAGTGTGTGGGAGTGAGTGTGGTGTTGGGTATTCTGGGTCGCTGTAAAGGCCTTTTCTCACCTGAGAAAATCAGAACTAGCACCTTAAAATAGAATTTATAAGCATGCACGTGACTATTTAACAAAAGGAAATATTGTTTGGATTTCAAAGAAATGTCTTGTAAGAATGGCAGTGAGTGACGTGGTGTGGCAAATTGAAAGCCATGGTACAAAGATGAAGCTAGAGGGGTAAAACTGCCTACACAAGGCTGGGCAGGGACACCTCTGCAGTGGGTTGAGCAGTAAAAGATCCTCTTATTGCTACTGGAGCTGATGATTCTTGCCACACTTGTTTTGTTTGGGTTTTTTTTGGTTTTTTTTTTTTTTTTTTTACCCCCAATTCTGAAAATAGGTTACTGTTTCCCTCCAGTACTTTGTTAACAGTGGAATAATAAACAGCATGTCTTTTATGTGATGGGGTACCTGTGGGACTGAGCCATACAGAGAATAAAAGGGCTGAGATGTGCTTGAGCTGAACATAAACACTGGAAAGGATAATGTTTTTCCCTAAGTGCTTTGTGCTGAGTGAATACCATAAGCCACTTGCCACTGTTTGTATGGCCTCTTGCAGAGATGTTCAGGGCCAACAGGTCTTTCATGAGCTGCTCATTTAAGCCTGTAAATCTTGCTTGGGTGAAAGGTATGCTCATGTTCACAAATGCAACAGGTGAAAGCCTACTAACAAACAGCAATATGTGGAGTTAGAAATAGCCTGAGAAATTCAGTCTCCTCTAATCTTTTTTGTACTGTATGTATAATTCTGTTTTCTTGTCTTCAGCTTATCTGATGGGGAAAATGTGTTTTATTTTTAAAGTCCCAGTGTAGCCTCACCCTTCCTGTCATTTGTCCTTGATCATGAGCAGGTGTAGCAGAGCTCATAGTCCTCTCTGGTGTCTACCAGGAACCTCAGGCAGCCCCCTGATACTTTTTCCTTTCCCAGCAGGCTTCAGTAGTGATCTACCTGCTAGTGGCAAGCAGTGATTCTCCAGTAGGAAGATATCTCCACTTCTAAAAATACCTTACAGATCACGTGGTTCTTGTCTGGTGTAATTTTATTCATTGATCCATTAACTAATGTTAGTGTATCCTTTTTTTTGGTAGAGTTCCTTAGACTAATATCAGTCTTTGGTGATCTTGTTTATAATTCAGCCAGGACTTGACCAACCAAGTCATAGAAGTCAAAGAACTCTTTCTGATCAAGAACAGGGAAATACCAGTTCCCTGTTGTCAATGGAATGTGGCATTTGGTTTTACATCTGTGGATTGTGCAGATGCCTACATGATGGTGACGCTTGAAAGTCTTTTCATTCGAGATTTCAAGCAACTAGCAATGAACTCTTTGGTGTCTGTATTTTGGAGTTTGCTGCTAAAATCAGCTTCATGAGATCTGATGTCTTAGTGTGAGCTGGACACTCACCCTTTGCAGATGAGACCTCAAGGGAGATGGTCAGTCTAATTGTCCTGGGTGGTAATCACAGAGTGGGATCACCCATAATGTCCTTTTTGGGGGAGTGCCATTCACTACTTTCATTTCACTGTTGACCTGTTCTTGTCACTCATCAGTTCAATCACAGCATTCAGTTCTCCCCTCACCCAGTATTTTCCTAGCTTTCCTGCACAAGGTTTAGAAAAAGCTGAAGAGACACCATTAGGGCAAAGTCTGCTCACGGGTCTCCTGATTTAAATCTAGGCCAATTTAATTGCTGCTAGTCTGGTTCCAGACATGCCAAGAGCAGAACTCTGCTCTACTGATTTTTAATCTGGAGTGAAAGGGCAGTAGAGCTTCTATGTGCAAAGCAATACATACTGAAAATATCTGTTAAGAAAAGATAATCATTTGTGGTGGTGGGTTGGATTTCTTTTTGCAACACCACATACTGCATGTTTATGTTGGATAAACCATTATGAGGCCAGAGCAGTACTTGTTGGTTAATAAAGGGAACCAAGTGAAAACTTCTCTAGGCAAACCAGGGCCCTGACAGCATATAAGCAAGTAGCTGCATTTTTTGGCCACAGACAAAGCAAGGTCCAATGGATACACAGCTGAAATGAGCTGGTAGATCTCCATTTTCTTGAGAGGAGTCAGGGCCACTCCATTTAAGCCTAAGGTTCAGTGTTAGATCCTGGTGGAACGGGGCAAATGGGCAGATGTGTGTACCCAGCTGTGCTGCCAGCCCCGGGATTCTGCTCCTGGAGGACCTTCGTGCAAGAGCAGGAGCTCAGAACTGTTTCTTCAGCTCTGACCCAAAACAGGTGCAACCTCAGCCAGAGCTCTCCTGCTCTACTGAGGATGGTGATGATGTATTTTATGTGAGGCCAAATCTCAGTGCTGAGGTGGACTCGGAAAAAAACCCCAAATTCCTCTGTTAAAAAATTCTCTTTCAGCCTAGTGCTAATCAGAGCAAGTGTTTGTCCTTCTACCTTTCCCCAGTGCCAGCATAACCTCAGGTCTTCCTCTCTTCTCAAAATTTTGTCACCCAGCCAACTTTCCACTCTTACTTTTTTCACCTTTTATAAATTTTCTACTGTCTTGACAGCTCATCCTTCTGCCTTGCAGGGTCTCTTCACCCAGCTTTTGCAGATGGACACAGACCTCACTGCACCACCTGAGGCTGAAGTTCTCCTTTAGGGCACTGTAACAAAGGACCAGTTTTGGTGACCATCCTCCTCCTCCTGCCAGCACAATCAGGAGATTGTGAACCTCCTAGGGACCAGATGAACCTGGCACAAGATTAACGCCACAAGCAAAACACAAGGGGCACAACATGCATGGGTTTTATGCCAACTACAAGAAGTTTTAGGGACATCTCTCTGCTTTGGGGTTTCATCTGGTCAAGGTCAACATCAGGGCATTGCCCAGCCCTCTGTGGCTTTTGCTGGTTGTCCTTCTCCCTCGATGGTGCTGTCCTTGTCCACACGTGCTTGCTCTGCTCCTGCTGGCCCTCTCCATGGAAGTGAGATCACTGCAGTGGGTTCAACACCCTAAATAACTTTCTAGGTCAGAAGCTCAGGCTACCAAGTTAAAACCTCCTTCAGCACCTGTGATGTGCTCCTGTTTGCTCACTGCCCAGGCCATCAACATCTCCTGTCCACCAGCACTTTCCCTGTGTCTGTCAAAGCCATCTGTGCATCAGGAGCCAGAGTGATGATCGATCTGTCCTGATTCCCTTGCAGAACCTGTATGTCTGTGCCCACTTGGATGCCTGGGCACTACCAGACCTCATGAGGCCACTATTTCTTCTTTATTGGATGACACTGTTACCAGCCTACACTGAACTGCTGGATTCATGTGTGGCTTGTATGCACTCAGCTCTTTAAACCAGCCCTTGGGAGATCTCACCAACCGTTTATCATCAAGATAAGGTAGTGGGAGAATGGTTTCCTACCCCACTGCTAATTCCACCACCTGTCTCATTCCCCATGGTGCTGGTTAAGATGAAATACTTGTCAGATTAAAAAATGAATTATTTTAGGAGGAAAGGCTTCAACAGGTTGGAGAGATGGGCAGAGAAGGATAGTCTGAAATTCAACAAAGACAAATGCAGGGTCCTGGCCCTGGGGAATAATAACCCCATGCACCTGTACTGGCTGTGAGCTGATCTGTTGACAGCAAGCTGTCTGTGAGCCAACTCTGTGGCCTTGTGGCCAAGAAGGCCAGGGGTATCCTGGGGGGCATTAAGAAAACCATTGCCAACAGGTCGAGGAAGCTGATCCTGCCCCTCTGCCAAGTCCTGGGGAGGCACATCTGGAGCACTCTGTCCAGCTGTGGGATCCCCAGTGCAAGAGGGACGTGGAGGTCCTGGAGGAGGTCTGTGGGGGACAACAAGGATGAGTGGGGGACTGGAGCATCTCTGTCTGAGGACAGGCTGAGGGAGGTAGACCTGCTTAGCCTTGAGAAGAGATATCTGAGAGGGACCCTCATCAGTGTATGTAAGTGACTGAAGGGTGCCAAGAGCACGGAGCCAGGCTCTTCTGGTGGTGCCAAGCCACTGGACAAGAGACAAGGGGCAGAAACTGATGCACAGGAAGTTCTACCTGAATATAAGGAAGAACTTTACTATGCAGGTTACCAAGCACTGGAACATATTGATCAGAGAGGTTGTGGAGTCTCCCTCTCTGGAAATACCCAAGAACCATCTCAACACAATCCTGTGCAATGTGCTATAGGATGACCCTACTTGAGCAGGGAGGCTGGACCAGAGGAACCACTGTTGTCTCTTCCAACCATTCCCATTTTGTGATTCTGTGAGCCTTCTTTTTTATTTTATTTTTTTTTATACCTACTTTTCCAACATTAAAGTTTTCTAAGACCTCCAGGAAAGCTTGTGATTGTAGGACCGAGTAGCAGGTATGCCCTTCTGTCTCCTTTCCACCAGAAGGGAGGTGAAGAGCCACAGGGCAGTCACAAAAAAAACTGTCTCTCTTTCTCCTCCTCCCCTCCCTCCCTCCCCACACTTCTCTTGATCTGCTGGTGGCTCCTAAAAGGATTAATTAGAAAGATGTGAGCAGGGGTTGGAACGTCAAAAAACAATCGTCACTTTCATATCTGACCCCTATCACCAGCTGCAGAATTAACAAATTGAATGTCGTCAGCAAACAGGAGTTGCAGATGATATGAAGTTCATTACTAGCAGCACAGGGCTTGTTTTCAAAGCCCAGTTTAAACAACTCTTGCTGATTAAATTCCTTGCTGGGGCTCCTGCCAGACACATTTAGAAAATACAGATGTCTAACAACTCTGTCTTTCTCTCCCTGTCTTTTTTTTTTTTTTTCCTCTGTTTTTTTTTTCCTTTTTTTTTTTTTTCTTTTTTTTTTTTTCTCTTTTTTTTTCCCTCCTTTTTTTTTTTTCTTTTTCTTTTTTCTTTTCTTAACATGTGCCAATTATTTGTCTCCTATCTGCAGGTACTGGCAAGTATCAGCGCTCTGGTCCCACTGTCTACAGCCTTATCCATTTGGCGCCTGCTCCAGCCCTCTCACATTACCAGCAGTGGGGTCTGTTTTCAGCTGTGAAAAGCTGTGAGCATAACTCCATTCTTCCCCTCCTCCCACTGCAGACTCTCTCTCTCCCCCTTGCCTTCTTTCTCTCTCATCCTCCTGCTCCCAGGGCTCCCTTCAAGAGCTGTGAAAATTAAAACAACCCTGCTAGCCTGCTAGACAGTGACACAGGGGATTTGCAGCCTCCCTCCCCATTCTGGTGACTGTGGCTCCCCTGCCTGGGAGCATCCAGAGCAGCTAAAGGTCCACTGAGGCAGGTTGCATGAGGAATCATCTTCTGAGTGGGCTGGACTGTGACGGGAAGGCAGGAGTTTTAAGCAAGCAGATGGGAGAGTTGTAGGGATAAAACTCAGAGGTTCTAGCTCAGCTTCTCACTCGTTCAGGAGTCTGAACCGTCCCTGAGCTGTTCCTCTCCTTCCTAAAACATCTTTTTGTCCTCTTTTATTTGGACATTTCATGTTTTCCCTAGTCATGCATTTGGAATTTTTCTCCACCATTTCTCTAGCAAGTGATGATGGAGGGATTGTGCTCTGTCTGCTCTTTCTCATCCTCATAAGTCCAGGACTGGGCAGTTTGGGTGGCAGCCCAAGCTAGGAAAAGCTAGATCTCAGAAGTAGGTTGTTCCTGCAAGTTTGGTGAGAGCAGGCAATCACAGAGAGGGGAGAGACATCCCCAAGGAGAAGATGATCAGCTCTCATTGTAGAGAAGAGACATGAAGGTTCCAGCTCTGTAAAAACATTGTGCAGGAGCACACTGAATGAGGTACCCAGGAATCTGAGTATGAGATGTGCATTTGTTACAAACCAAGTGATGTTTGCTCTACTGATGCTCTCTTTTAAGCTGAATATTACAGTTAAAAAAAATTCGAGTCAAACTGGGTAGTCCTTCAAAGTTGCCCAGGAGCTGGTGTGGAAAATTACTGTCCTCTGGGGGCTACATAATGCTAGGTCCCTGCTGCTCAAGTACCTTCTCTTTGGCAAGCTTGTTCAGAAGAAAAATACAATGGATTAATCAAGGAAAGCACTACCTAGATACCCCTTTGACAGTGAAATGGTGGTATCAGGGGTAGGAATACAACATAACCTTCAAAGAATCATGTAACATAGTTGGGTCCTTTCTGTATCATCTTTTTTTTCTATGTGGGAAGTTTTATTTTCTTTTCCAGCCACGGCAGTTTGGTCCCTGAAAGGTCTGTTGAAGTTTTTATACAGGTGTAACTGTCACAGAGATTTGCACATACTGCTAAGTGACATTTTGGATTCAAGAAATAGACCAACAGCATCAAGTGTTTTTAAATATTTTTTTGTTCTTTACAGGCCATCTCTCTCCCTCCTGATAGTATTGACAGTCAGTTACAGGACATAAAACTACCCTACTTCTTTATTTAGCCATTTTTTCTCATTTCCTCTCTATGGCCATAGCTAAGAGAGTGTTGTTATGGAAAATGAGTGATCCAGAGCAGCATGCCTAGTTTGTGCATTCTGCATCCTGAGGCCTCTTGTATTTCCTACACTCTGTTTGACTGTTTTTGGTGAAAAAGCAGCTTCCAAAATAAATGAATTGAGTATGGCTTCTTTTAATTTGTGTTTTGTTTTTCTTTTTATTTTTTTCCGAGTTGTTTTTTATTAATTGGATGGAGTGAATTATAAGGAAAAATTACATATAATCAACATCTTTCATATCCAAAATTCTTCCTGAGCTTTTTCTTTGCTTCTAACTGTAAAGACAGGGAGCTTTGTAGATATGTCAGTGACCAGGTCTCATCTTTGCCTTGAAAACCATTACATACCTGCAAAGTGTTCATCCAAAGTCCACACGGGAAGTTCAGTGCTGTACATTGAATTCCTCACGCAGATGTGATTGCACCGACCACTGCTCAGCATCCAGACCTGCAAGGGCACAGAGCACCTCCAGCAGGCAGGGAATTATTTTTGGAAGGTTCTCCCACAGCATCAGTTTGGAGCTCTGCTCAGCAGCCAGCACAGGATGTTTGCAGGACATGAGGAAAAATCCACTACTCACGCAGAGCATATGGGTGTGTAATCTCAGCGTGAGCCTATGGAAGCACTTGATCTCAGATGTAGCTAAGCCTGTGGGAGGATGTATTTCCCCAACACTGGCTCTCATTCTCTGCTGATCAGGAGAAACTGACCCAACATTTAGTGCCAGCATTCACTCAATTCCAGCGAAGTGAGAGATTAGCTGAGTACAGGAAGCCTGGGGTTAGAGAAGTCCATGGTGAAGTTCAGATGGTAGAGGGAGGGGTTGCAGGAACTTCCAGCAAGGGTTTCTCCTGCAGTGCACAGATAGTCCCCAGCCAAGCCCAGCTGAGCCTAGAAGATCCACTGTCTCTCCAGGACCAAGTGGCTGTTTTTCATTGTGTCATACATCCCATCGTTGTTTGGACAAAGCCTTTTTGTCATAACAGCTGTGGACTGTGGTGGTTTGCCTGCACGAATCTCTGTTCTCTTGGGAGAACCCATTCCAGTTGCTTTGAAAAGAGGCTCAGACACATTTTCAAACCACCTCATCCACTTTGGGGACCAGACCAAATCTTTGGCTTGCTTTTGCCTTCTTAAAGCTACTCAGACACTCTTGCTGGTACCCAACACCTTCATGAATTAGTTGAATCTCCAGCCTGTCACTGGCTCCTTCAGCTTAGTCAGTGAGGAAGAGATTTGCAATCACTCAGTGCCAAAGTAAGTTCTGGTCACCTTGAGGTTTCTGTTCAAACCCTTGTTTTGACATAGTTTTCCTGGCTGCTTCTGGTCTGTTGGTATCTTGCTATGGGCACCTTGCTTGCTATCTCTATTACACCTTTTGCCTCAAGCATAACACTGGGTAGGGTATTTGTAAACTATTTTGTTTGGAGAGGGGAAACCTCATGCAATTTAATTTGTGTTGGCCAAACTCTACTGTGCTGAGGGAAACAGGGATCAACTGCTATGAGAATCCTGTTCTTACATGATAATGGTTGGACCAAATTCTTTCTTGTGGTATTATCTGAGCCTGACTAATCATGCATTTCTTGCCCTCTAGTCTTTTGCTTGTTTTTCTGATACTTATTGCTTCCAATAAACCCCCACCTCTAGCCCTGAATCTCTGCTGTTTTCCATTGCCACCTGAGCCCAAGGAGGTCATTACTTGTCTCCCAGCACACTGGAGAACTAATTCCTGCCACTTTTCTGAAGTTATATCTCAGATCTATGCTGAGAGCTGTGCTTAAAGGTGTTATTTCGGAGGATAGGTCAGCACAAGTGATCTGACTAGTCATGACACCCTGCACTGTTGCTTTTGGCAGTGCTTTTCCAGTTCTGTAGTGGAGGTCTAGCTGGAACATCTGGGACAGGGAATTCACATCTTATTTTCAGCTCATGTTAAAGGACCTCACATTAAAGAATAAGTTAATAAAAATCCTGCTTCTCCCCGTTCCCCATATCTGGTAAAGTCATAAAGAAACCTTCTTGCAAGGAAGAGCATTAAGCAGCCTTTGTAGGCTGTGACACAGAGAGCAGTAAAACTCGTGGCTGGGCCCCTGCAAGGACAGCTCTTCGTTGGGAGGGACACCATGGAAGTAGCATCTTCTGTGTCTATGCACAATGCCATAATAGGGTTAGCTCACAGAAAAAGTGTAATTAATGTCATGTAATATAAAGATTTACCATCTTCTCTAAGGTCTTCTCCCCCAGGCAGTTTTCTTGCATCATTCAGTGATCTAAATTAAAATGACTCTGTCCATTCTTCATTTTTTACCCCTTTTCTGCCTGCATGCTTGTTCTCAAAGATGTTTGTTGTGGGATTACACTTCACCAGAGGGGGATTGGGAAGTTGTTACGCAACAATAGTGGCACTGCCTTCTTTCCCTGTTGGGTGAGAAAGGAAACAATATGTAACTTGCCCGGGGCTTTTCTTTCTCTGTCTTTGTCTTCCTCTGTGCATTTTCACACTAGACTGCCATGTCTCCCACATTCCTTATCACTGTGACATTGTTGCAACTTGCTCTTGAAGATTACTGAGGAAACAAATGTCCATGTTTCCTTCGTTTATTCCACAAACAGGACTTCTACTTCAAGTAGGAATTTCAAGATGGGTTTATTGACCAGTTTCCTTGTGCACCCTCTAAAGGATCAGTGCTGGAGCTAAGTCTGACTCTGGTAGAAACCCTGGCACCAGGAGGTGTTTGTAGTTGGGGAGAATCAGAGAGTACAACAGTGCCTACATCACCGCCCATCACTTCCATCCTTCTTCTTTCCTTTCTCACCTTGAGCACTTAAGTGTATTGCTAAATTGCTAGTTCCCCAACAAGAAGTACTCTCTGCAAAGCTTGCTGCAGTCAGCAAGAGACTTTTCAATGGTTTTCTTCTGGGCCCAGTCTTGCTGTGACCTGAGACTTGACCTAACTCAGCCAACTCAGCTGAAGAAGATAAGGGGCTACTTTTCCCAGAAGGTTACAGGGGCCACCCTTGTTTTGTGTCAAAGGTGGAAACGTCCCTTGCAATGTTCATGTGCTGAAGTCCCAAACTAAACTCCTCTGGATTCCAGGCTGAACCATGCAGGCCTTTTTTTTTTTTTTTTTTTTTTTTTGAAGCCTTAGCCCAGGCAAAAGCCATCCATCAGTGTGTGCTTCCTTCTACTGTCAGTGCCATCACCCTTGATATCAGGCTTTGCTGAGGGTAGCTCCTCTTTATAGCTGCATCCCCCCATTTCCTCACTTTCCCGGACATCTACCAACCAGTACAAGTTCTTCTGGACCAAAAATACTCCTCTCCCTTTGATTACCCATACGGGCCAGGGTGCAATGCTCCAGAGGACATACCTTACTGTAGTGTAACTGGAGAACAAGGAAAGGCTGGTTTGTACCATCAGCCTTGCAAAAGACACTCAGATGACAGCTTATTAAAATGTGACAAGGCTTTTGTTTTTTAGCCTTGTTTTTCCACATCTGCTGTCTCAGTTCTGGACAGTCAAGGTGCTCAGGTCAGTCACTTGCAGGGATTTTAGTTCTGATCCTTCAACTGCAGTTGTACGAACAGCAGTTGTCCAGGTGATTTAATGGAGTGTGTGATCCTCTTGTTATCACGTCCTATAAAATCCAGAAGTGGCAGATCACCTGGGCACATGGCAGGGCTCAGAAATATCGCCTGTTGCAGGCTCTCAATTAATACACAGTTTGATTCTTTCCATCTCACAGTCTGCTGCCAAACACTGACCTGGAGAGAGGCAGGGAGAGGCAGCTGCAAATGGCCATTTGCATCAAAAGCTCCCCAGTCACTCCCGATTAGAGCAGCCACATCTTTTCCCAGCTAATGAATTGCTCCCATCTGCGAAATTACAGCTACTCACTTTTGTTTTGTTTCAATCAAAAGTGCAGGGCTCACATGGCAGGCCGTCTGCTGCCTCCAGGTATCCCTCTCTCGCTCCGGGATGCCGAGTGGAAAGCGAGAGTGATCGCTGTGGCTGTTGTTTTGTCACGGGCTGTTTGTCTGGGCTTTGACAAGGAGCATACCCAGAGCAGCCCTGGCCTTGCATGAACCATCCAGGCAGGGAGGAGAACAGCTTTAGGAACCTGCTGGAGACCTGGGACCTGCTGGCCCGTGATGAGCCAGTGGAGATGCTTTCTGTGTAATGCTTCTCTCTGAGTCTGACCTATTGATTGTCAGGAGTCTCAATAAATTTAGATCGCTGGTTTGTGTCTGCACTCCCTAAGCAGGGGTAGGACAATGATTAGCTGCAAAGATCAATAGGGAGGAGTCTTTTAATCGACCATGTAAAATGTGTCCTTCGTCACTGATCGAGCGTTAATTGGGATTTAATTCTTGAGGGGGCATTCACCTGTCCCTCCCAGTTTTCTCTCTCCTCTTGAAGCCCTCATTGAGAAATACAGGGTAGCTTGAAAATTAGAAAGATGGATAATCAAAGTTTTACTATTTTCAAAATGTTATTTCCACTGCATCCTATCAATCTCCACCTGATCTATCCATCTGCAACTTTCTAAAAACTCCTCTTTCAGTGGCATTCACCAACAGGAGTGTATTTAGCATCCTGGCATGCTTGACACATTACTGGGCCAAGGGCTTGGTAGGAGGGGAGCCTTGGTGCCTGAGTGCTTGCTGGCAGCCACCAGAGACACACAGGTCTCTGAGATGCTGCCAGATGCCCAGAGAGACAACAACCAGCTGTCCCAGCAACCTGGGACCTGGAGGACACATGTAGCCTGGGAAGGGGCTTCCAACCATCCCCACGGCTCATCTGCTCAGAGCTGCTGGTGCAGCTTTTACCTGTGGCTTAGAGCTGGGACAAGGGGTGCCCATGTGGCTCAGTCTCAGGTTTAGGGACAGGCCACCTTCATCAGAAGCACAGCCTAAAGCAGCAGTGTCTTCCCTTATACCCACAAGGGGTGCAGTGCCCTCCTCAAAGGTTTGAAAAGACCTAACTTTCTTTTCCATAAGCATGTAAGATGCATGGTTTCCTGGTATTTCTTTTTATATAGATGATTTTTTTTTCCTTTTTGTGAACAGGTCAATTTCTTTTTGGGTAGTTTTTTTGTTGTTATTGTGGGAGTTGATCTCTCTTTTTGTGAGAAGGTGAAACCCAGTTTCTCCAAGGGGTACCTCCCTCAGGCTGTACCTTCTCCCTGTACTGGACCCTGTACTGGCTTCTCAGCTCTCAGTGGGAGCAGCTGGTGACAGGGTCAGGCTGTGGGGGACTCCCCTTCCAGAGCAGTGCCTTATCCCAGCAATCAAACATCTTTTCCACAGTAAATCTTGTTGAGTCTGTGCAATAGGAACAAAGCCAAATGTGAGGGGAAAAAAGGATGTGATGTGAACTTTCCCCTGGGTCCTACCATTCTGCAATAGCTAGATTTTACTATTTTGACCTCTCCAGCGAAGCCTGTCTCTGTGTCAGTCTGCTCCTCATGAACAAATTCAGCATTATTGCCTGTCCTCACAGTTCCTCACCCCCATAGGGTAAATCTTTTAATTCTTTAGTTTCCTTTGGGACTTTCCAGTCCCAGCCTTGGCAAAACAAATCCTGTCACAGGCTGGAAGATGGAAGCAGCAACATACCAGCTAAAAGCTCTAGCATTTTTTCTTACTGTAAATTCTTTGATCTCTTTTAACAGATGACCTCTCTAAGGCTATTGTATTACCTTCCTGCTAGACTTCTGACAGGTCTTCTGTTTAACTAAACCAATAAATATGTATATTTGCAGTATATATTTCAGTTATCCAGAAGAACTATACAGGATATTGGTTACTCAGTAACTAACTTATAATTAATATTGGAAATTATTGCTAGCTTTGTGATTGTATGCATATAAAAAAATTCTTGGATACAACATCCATAACATTTCCTTGTTGTAATTTAGCTGACTAATCAGCAAATATTCATACACAGATCTTGAATTCCTTCCTGCTGGAAGGTATTCTGGGGAATGAATAAGCAAATCAAAGCAGTGAAAGGAGTCTCTGTGACCCCAAACACATTTACATCTTCCATGACTTCAAGGAGGGCCCGTGCTGGGAACCCAACTCAGTGCTGTGCCTCAGCTCCATGGTGACAGTCTTTCTCAGCACCAAGTCTCTACTCTCTCCTTTCCTCTCCTCAGGCTTGTGAATGCTGTGAGAGAGCTGGTTCCAATTTGTCAGGGAGGTGACAATGGGAGGAGAGCCCATACCAGTGACCCTACTGGCAGTGCCATCCCCATGTGAGCGATGGGAAGCTTAGGGTGAAACCTGAGTACCTCCTGATTTCTGGCACACAGGAGGCTTCTTGGTGTTGCTGTTGTGTCCTCTCATTTGAAGGAAAACCATCTGGTGAGCTCTTCAGACCCGTCCTTTTGCTGCACAGCTATTGCATGTCATCCACCAGAGAGAAGTTTCTCTTCAGCACCCTTTCCCTCAGGGAAGGGTTTGGGAGGAAGCAGTTGAGTTTTTTTCTACTGCTTTCTTCTGTGATGGGATTAAGCAGGACCTGCTCCTTTAAAAAGTGTCCCCTTCCCCATCATCCTCCCTCCTTCCAATTACAGCACTAATTTCAGTAATGGAGCATTAATGGAGTAATGGACTGCTGAAGCTGGCCTGAAGGAACTGTAGTGCTCAGCACAAATTGAGTAAATAAACCATATATTAGATTTCTAAACAATACTTTTAGTCCAGTCCCCAGGGAAAGAGAGTTGTCAAGACTTACTTAAGTCAACCCAGCAAAACGTATGCAAAAGATCCACCCATTCATACCCTGGAAAATGGCACCAGTGGCCTGAAGCATCAGTGAATCTCTCACATAAATATCTGCTACCCTGTCACAGAGAGCTTTGCGTTGTTTCCTTCTCCTAATTCCTCTCCTTTGATTTATTTACCAATAAGCAGCTTTGTGCCTGTTTCTATTTGTGTCTTGCTGGAGAGCTGTCCCTGTAGGTTGATAGAGAATGACTTGCAATTTTAAGGAGAGTTATCACAGAGCCATACGAAGTGATGGATGAGAGTAGTGCCCTAAACAGTTTTCAGTCTGGGAAAGTTCTGATTATTTTTTTTTCTTACAAAAGCATCAGCCCTCTGTCAACATTTTTATTACTTGATTTTAAAAATAGGCTTTGCACTACCTCAGCCAAATAAATAGGAATGAATAATGAAGTACTGACTACCCAGATTTACCCCGCTGGCATCAGGGTGACTAATTGTGATTTAGTTACCCTTGAATGCACAGGCTGCAGTCGAGGTTTTCCTCGGCAGCGTGCAAGCAGGGTGAGAGCCAAACGGAGAAGATGTGGACTTTGAAACAAAACAAAGGCACAGAGAAGCAAAATGACCTTTCCACATCACTCTCCAGTTCAGGGGGACGACCAGGGTAAAACACAGGACTCAAACCAACTCCGTGTCTTCACCAAACTTTTTGCATCTTGAAGGAGCAATCATGAAAAGCCATAATTCCTACAGGGCAGCAACTTGTGGGTGTTCAACATCCCACAAGATGATTATTTACTTTCTATGAGCTTCAGTGTGATTTGAGAGCAATCTTTTGAGCCTTTGTGGCAGAAATAAGCAGTTTTTTGCCTGTTTTTATTTCCTCTCAACCCCGAGGCAGTCAAGAGAGAGTGAAGAGAGCTCCAGCTCTAGTTTGTAAGTTTTTTTCAGCTTTGCCTTTGCTAAGAAAAGATAAACAATGGCAGCTTGAGCTTGAATTGAAAGGGAGAGGATTGCTTTAGTCCTGTAATCAGACTGAAGATGGGGTCTGAACCATAGCATTTTATCAGGGCTAGTTTTACACAGGCATCATTAATCTGCTTCACATGTCTGACACTTAGAACTTGGGTATGTTAAAATCACTCCCTCACTTAACCTCCGGATATAACACGTGGAAAAAGCAAAGTCCACTGATGTACACCAGACAAGAGGATGTAGTGCCTCTCAGGGTATAATGCAGTCTCACTTGTGTTATTCAATTTTTATTGGGGGTAATTTTGAATGATGGGTATAAGAAGAAGCATGAATAACATGCTGGTAATAATAATCAAGCAAACTTAGCCATAAAATCCTGAAATCTGCTTTTACAACTAACTGGGATAGATAATTTGGGCGTACTCTGGGATATAAAGGAACTGCACCACTTTTTTTGTCTGTGTGAGAGGATCACCTTATTACTCTGTAATTTGTTAGGCACAAAACCAAGTAGGTCTCCAGGAGTGATGAGTTTAGCAATGAACACTCACACCCAGAGTATGGATTGAAGAACTTGGAAGATGCCTGTTCACCCTTTGAAACTGTACTCCAGTCACACGTTTTATAAAATGGACTTTTTATTGTTTCATTTGAACTCACGAACTCACTGTTTTCACAACATTAATGCTCTTGAATCCAATCCGACTGCTGGGCTCAGTACCCTCAGTACCATCCTGTTCCAAGAGGAACAGCTCTAGCTAATCCAGCTTGATAAAATGCTGCACCTGCAAACTTCAGATCCACCTTTTACAAGTGCAAGTCTCTCCTTCCTCGATGTGTCGTCCTGGACAATCCTGGTGGTGCACGGCCCTTCACCATCCTTGATGCATTAATTACTCCTCCACTGAAATTCCTCCCAACCTTTTTCCTTGCCACTCTGAAGTCTGAGAAATCTATTTCCCTTTCTAATTCTCCCACTTCCACAGCTGAGTCCAGCTATTTCTCTGCTGCTCTTCATCACATCCCATCACTTTCATCCCTAACCGGCAAGCCTTGCCCTTAGGAGTACCTGCACTTGATCTTGCCATGGTTTTCTTCATTTCAGCTCTGACCTCACTTAAAGCACTGTTTACAAACACTGTCTGGAGTTTTTTTCTACCAAATTGTCAAGCTTCTTCTTCAAAGCCTGTAGATCTCAGAGCTGCACTGTACATGCAGAGGCATAACACATACGACACACATCTTCTCTGCCAATGTTCTCAGGAGGAACAAGGACCAGCTTGATGGGAATTTTCAGCAAACACCACGTGCTCAGCCTCAGACAGCTGCCATGGAAACTTCATCTGGAAGTTTAGCAAAGCAGATGAAAATAAAATTTAGTGATGAAAAAAAAAAGTCGGGGAGCTTAAATAGCAGACTGTTGCTTGGTGGTTAGTTCCTTGGCAATTGGAAAGCACAGGGCTGCCAGCTCTTCAGCCTCATGCACAGAAATCAGAGTATGTGAGGATAACAACCTGATTGAATGAATATGAATGAACTTTTCCAATTAAAAGGACTCTAGAAAGACTATCCTCCTTTCATCTTTACATTCTGAGCTAATAAATTATCCCTCTGTTTTCAAAGTCTTTGTGTTGCAGCTACACACACTGGTGGGATGACAAAAGGATGACTGGGGGTCTCAGCTTTCCAACTCTGTTTCCTATGCTCAGGGAGGGAAGGCAGCAAGGTTGTTAAGAAGAGCCAGTGGTAAAGCATTGCTTGTCTGACATGGCAATTTGTTTGGTGGACCTCATCTAGAGCTATCTGACATAACTGGGATCTGAGAAAAGACAGCCTTCTGTCCCTTCCCTATCAAGAAGTGTTTGCATTCAAATGGTGATTTGGAATGTCATTCTGTTATTTCTTCATTTTGCTTTGCGATATGGGACATTTAGCAATTGCCAGGAAAAACACTGTTGTATCTTAAGGGTGGTTTAATGGGGGGGGAGTTTAGTTTTTTTTGTTTTTGTTTTTGATTTTGTGTTTTGTTTGGTTGTCTTCTCCCCTCTCCCCCCGAGAATTCCTAGGTATTTTGTGAAACTCCCTGGGCGCTGTGGGAGTCACTCCTTTCCACCACTCTATTGCTTCATATTGTTACAGACTTTTTAATTCCTTTTAGCCTATCTAAATTCTGTTTCATATAATCCTTGTTTTCCTATCCAAAGCCATGCTGTCATGTCATCTGCACTAAAAAAATTCCTGTTGTCAAAGGCAAAAGTAAAACATCAAAGGATTTTTTATTTCCTTTTGCTGAGAGTTCCTCTCCAGTGGAGGATGTGAAAAATGTCTGAAAGATTTTTATGCAAGGTGAATGCTTTTTTTATTGTGCTGTAGCATGTCTGGAAGAAGAGACCAGGAATAAGATATCTCATATGCCTGTTCTGGTGCGAACACATTCTTGCATTAAGGGAGTATCTTTCAGACACCTTATGGGACCTGTTTAGTTTGATCTCTTGGGCTGGTTTTATTATTCCTGTGGGGGAAGTTTGGATGGAAAACAAAGTTGTTGTTGATAGATGTGTGTGAGTTCATTTTCACCCTTTTCCTACACTCAAACCGAAAAATTTGGCCAGAAATAAATACTCCCCCAGAAGGAATCAACTGGAACACAAGAAAACTCCTACCAAAAATTGCAGTAAAACTCCAACAGTTTTGTAGCAAACTTAGTTTTACCACTGTGACTGGATCAGCCCCTGGAATTACCTGACTCAGCCTTAGATTTGGGTTGGGCTTTTTCACTCCTTCTAGCAGCATTTTGGGGTGCACAGAATATTGGTTGACTAGATGACCCACGTGACAGGAGGAGGAAGCAAAGAGAGGGCATGGTTCCTAATCTGGGCCAGTATCTTCTCTGCCACTCTGCTCTGAGTGGTGGCCCCTATCAGGGGAACACCTCCCAAAGAGACACCCAGCATTAGCGTTGGCTGCCAACCTGAGAAAAGCCATGGTGCTGGCCAGCTCTGCCTGCTGCTCCCCCCCCCCCCCGTGTCTCTGCTCCCTGCCAAACAGGCTGTTAAGGCCAGGGAAAGCCATTGGGTAGGTGACAAGAGCCAAAGAATTTGCTGAATGTGTTGGGCTTGATAGCAGCCACCCCTTGCCAATCGCATTCCTGTGCTGCAGGACGGATGCACAGAATGCATCCCAGACCTTCCTCCCAGCAGCAGATAAGCTCTGGAGTCCTCCACAGAGTGGAGCTGCCTGTGTCCTTTTCCCCATATGGTGTGAAGTTGGCTCTTCTGGCCCAGTGACTCTGGGTAGCTGGTAGAATTTTCATTTTTATCTTTTTATTATTGAAGACAATTCCATACGTCTGCATTCAGGCTTGGTTACTCTGCAGGTAGCAGAGACCTATGGGGTTGATATTCCTGGGGCTGGCTCCACCCCTGAGGTCTGGAACAGAAAACTGGGTCGTGGCAAAGGGAAAGGAGGCACTAAGGCACTCAGTTGCACAGGAGGTGCAGTGCAGCTTTCCCCCACCCCAGATGGCTGCGTGGCAATGGGCCACGGTAGGTGCAAGCCTGGGAGGGGGAAAACAGGGCTGAAGAATGTGCCATTACATCTTTCCTCAGGTATTCCCTCCTTGGCAGAGGTGTGTGAGCACCGCAGACTTGGCAGGCGTAATGGAAAGCTGTCTTCCCCTGCAGCTCTCCAGGGACCTTCCCTGGCACTTTGCCTGGCTGTGGGCACCAGGCACTGTGGTGGGGAGATGAGCTCTCCCGAAGGAGCTCTGGATGTGTCTGTCCCCAGTGTCCCCTTGGAGTGCAACATGAAGGTTCTCAGATGACTCTCACCACACTGGAAAGTGAGACAAAGATAATTCATCCTCCTCTTACAAGCACTGGTCAGTCAGACGTGACATTCTGCACCTGCAGGAATGTCATTGCTTCCAGGACTGAAGGAGTGAGGGCCCCTGCACTATGTGGAGCCTCCAAACAGGTGGGACAGTTCTGCCTTGTGCTTCAGAGACTCTCCACCTCTTCTCTATGAGCTGGGCAGGCAGGAGACCCAAAGTAAAGGCACAGCAAGAGCTTGCCATAGTAACAACAACGTTTCTGGACTTAAGATTCTGGAGTTTAACAGAGACTTTGGGCACTCTTTTGGAATTTTTGTGAAAATATCCCTAAATACCTGCATGGGATAAGTTTTCAAAATGCAACAAACTAGAAGAAACTTGAAAATCTCTCTCGGCTGCTGTTGTGCTTCCTTATGCAAAAACCCATTTGAACCCAAATCCCAGAGGAGAAGCGGTGCATGGAGTTTCATGGTGCACATTGTATGGTGTGTGTGTGTATACGGCTGCCTCTGCCTTAAAAATAATTGTCAAAATCGTTGGAAAGCAGGACATACAACAAAGATGTTTAATCCATGGCAGTGGATGGATTCCTCTATATAGATTCCTCTATATAGATTCCTCTATATGGATTCCTCTATATGGATTCCTCTATATGGATTCCTCTCTATATATCCTCTAATTAGAGGATAGACAAAGTGTTTATGCCCCAGATGAGGAAAATGATCAAGTCAACCTAACATAAACACCAAATATTTCAAAAGAGCACAGATGCCTGGCATTAAGAACCATCTCAGGCAAAGCTTTCAGTATATTAAACACCAAAAACCTCAACTGCAAGGTACAAACTATAGAAGATCAGTTCTCTTTGTTCCCAGCATTTGCAGAGCCATGACTTCCTAAGAGACTGGCTCCCAGAAACCCCTGTGCATTCTGATCCATCAGTAATGCCCATAAATTTCCATCTCCTTTTTGGAATCTGTAGTGAATGAGTCTATGGCCATGTATTGAAAAAGGGCAGGAAGGTCCCTTTTCCATTATGATGCCTTTTCTTGTCCCTCCTGGGTGAGATGTGAGCCACCAATTAAGTGTGCTCTTCAGTCACAGTGCTTGTTTGCCTAAAATCCCTTCTGAAAAAGATGCCTTTTGTTCACTACTGTCATTGCTGTGATACATAAGTGCTGTCCATCCTTCTGCTCGGGAGAAACTGAGTTAGTAGAAGTTGTTTATTGTCAATGCTGTTTTCTGTGACTTGGGATAGGAGAAGCAGCCAACAATCCCAGAGCTGTCAGAGGTAATGCTACTGAGGGACAGTGTAGGCTCCAGCTTTTCCTGACCTTTTTCTCTTTCTTCTTCACCATTTCTCCTCTAGCTGCACTATCCAGCACGTGTAGTCTATGCCAGAAGCTGGGAGAAAAGCCTCACATCTTCTCGCATCTGCCTCTGGCCCTGCTTTTCAAAGTCCTTTTGGATTCGAACATCTTCTTCATTCTGTGTGTCTGTTGTGCTCTGATTTTACAAAGTGCTCTTGAATTGCTAATACTCCCATTCACTGCTACAGAAGCAGGGAGACCTCACATCTTTCAGAACAGGAGTATATCCCCACCACACTGCTAACCAGAAGAGCCAGGTGTGTTGGGTACTTTTAAATCTCATTTCAGAAGATTCTTCTTTCCTGAAGGATCCAGCCCAGGATTGATTTTTGAAGGAATTATGCTGTTTCATGAAGCTGCCTTTTGTGAGTATCTGTGAACTGTGATGGTGGACATAAAGTGTTTTCTTGATTTATCACCCTTCAGCATCACATGAGTAGAAATGTCTGTGATTTTTTTTTAAAACATTTTATAGAGGTCCATGTGTTGGTCACATGTTGAATAACATTTAGATGTTTGAATTCTTGCAGTCTGGAAAAAAAGAAAAGGCCAACATTTAGCTGAAAAAGTCAGGCAGTTGGGAAGCAGAAATAGAAAGGCTAATGGGGAGAAGAGAGGAGGTAACTGAGGCAAGAGGGAGCCCTTAGAGAGTGGTCCTCAAACCACGACGTGTATTTGTCTTTGATGCTGGCAGAGATGTACAGGCTCTACAGGAAGCTCTGCACTGCTGGAGGGCTGCTTTCAGCTGAGACACTGGACCCAGGTCCTATTTTTCCTGGCTCTGGTGTCTGTCCAGGAGGAAGTGAGAGATTCTATGACACTTTTTGGAAGAGAAGGACACAATCCCAGTGCTGTGGATAGAGTTTCCTGTCTGGCAATAAAATGTATTCAGCTCTGTAGATGGTATTAACAGGTGCCAACATCAGGGTCTGCAGGCTGTTTGTTAAAGCTGCAATAGACCTCAGCTGGTCTAAGCCAGGAGTCCTGCTTAGATGGTGAAGCTGCAGGAATTTTCCCCTCTTCCTTTGTTTGGGAACTACTTTTTTCCTCTTTGGTTCTAACATAAGTTTGGCTGAGTGTAGAAAATTAATTATATCATCCAAACCTGCTTTTAAGATATTACTCTAGTTTAGTACAAAGAAAAAAGCTTATATGCAAGCAACTGAATGTAGGCTGTCTAGCAAATTGCATCTCTAGGAAGGTAATGCAGAACACCTAAAGCTAAGAAATTTTCTGGTGCACCAAGAAAAAAAGTCCTCTAACCTTCCGAAACAAATACTTCAAGAATCCAGCTACCAATGGCTACCCTTGAAGAGGGCATAATGATTGGGGGGGTGGTCTGTGTGCAGGTTGATTTGTTGATTATCATTTAAAGCATTTTGATATCTCAAGTGAAGGTCAGTCCATTGTTGTGTCTTCTCCCTTGTGCAATTAGCTACAAGCAATTTGTACGGGGCACAAAGCATGAATAGCATCTCTTGAAATTGATACTGAGGTGGGTGGAAAGGAAGAACAAGAGAAAAAAGCAGAATCTTATTTAACAGGCTGGCTGCTGAACGGTAGCAGCGTGGCTTGAGTCAAAGCATTACTGCTTTTAGCATATGATTTATTGCTAATGCCCCTTCCCATGACTGGCCTTCAGCCTTTGATGTCAGTCAGCTCTGAATTCATTAGTTCCTAATGCAGAGTGAAAGTGCGGTAGGTTTGGTTTATTCCCCGCTCGTCCCTGGAGTTGTTGTGTTAAGTTCCCTCCTGGGTGTTTGCTCCCTCTCTCGCCCTCCCGGCAAAGCACCTTCTCATTTGGAAATTCAAAAAAGCTGGCAGGGGTGTGTGCACCCGTTGTGTTCCCTCATAATAAATGGAGCCTTTTAGCCAGGGCAAGAGAGACTGATGGAGGAATGCAGGAGATCATATCTTGAGGGGGAAATCAATATTGAGATGTACAATTGCTCCCATGGTATTGAAAGAATTAGTTGATCTACATGCCAAATGACAGCCCCCTTGATAACAGGGATTATGTGTCCTGTCTTTCCAGGCTGTGCTCCGTTGGGGCTGCTCTCTGGGTCCCTCAGGCAGAGATAATCTAATTAGTACAACAAAGACCAGGTCGATTTAAGAACATAAAGAGCGGGGGAGAACTGGAGAGAGGGGTTGTGGGGAGTTGGATGTCAACGAGAAACAGTCTCTGGAAAAAGTTGCAGAGGAGGAACGGAAAACTGGGAATACAAGTTAACCATCAGTTTGGCTCCACAGACACTGGAAATTCAGACCCACTGGACTATTACCAGACAAACCCCAAATTAGCAAGTGCTTACAAGCCTTCACAAAGCACTTACTTAATCATGTCCTTGGAAAGGAGGGAGCTGAGGAAACGAGGTGGTGTTGGGCTGAGCGGAAAGGAGGTGGCTTGGACCTGCGGCTGCTTGTCCACTGCGGAATCACAGGCACCTGCTGCAAAAGTGGCAGCGTTTTTTTGTGAAAAAATGCTTTTACCACTAAAAAAACCCCCAACAACCCAGGAACAAACAACCAACCCAACACTTTCTCCCTTTACTAAATTATGTGTATGTGAAAAGACCTTTTTAAGCTTTTTGGCTGAGGTTTGGGCAATGAAGTTGTGCTGCCCGTGCTAAACACAGGGTGAGTAATTTTCCAGAGGACAAGGTGAGGTTTCAAAAAGCTTCTCTGGGTGGAGACCTGGTCTCTCCATCAGCCACAGTCACACCAAGGCAGATGCCCCTTACTGACAACTGTACACAGATAAGTGATTCTGAGACTCTGAAAAAAGTTTCAGAGTTATTTTCAACTTAATAATGAAGTGTCAGCAGCCCACTCTGAACCCAGTACGTAGCAAGCCTAGTTGGAACGAGAGCTGTTTTTTCCCTCCTTTTTGCAACCATGATAGTGCCTTTTGCAGGCACTGTATCTGTTCTGTCAGTGCCTCCTGTCAGCCCCATCAGCACGAAGATCCCATTAGCTGTAGTTGCTTCTGGTGAGACCCAGATGGATGGATGGATGGATGTGGAAGTGGGCACATCCTCAGTGGGTGCAAACTGATCTGGACTCAGAATAAATTCCCTCCTAAATGGTGATGGTGTAGAACAGATTGACACGAGCCAGACAGTGGGCTTGTATGTGACATATTTTGGTGACTTTCTGACAACAGGTGCTAGTTCCTGAATATTTTAGTCTTGTTTTTGGTTTTAGGCAGAGAGAGGCTTGGTCCCTGCATAGAGTTCATGCAAGACAGACACCACAGTCCTGGGCTTTTGCAGTTCATTCCCAACCTTGTCTTAAGGGTGGATCCTGGATTTATCCTGTCCTTTATGACCATATTCCTGAAGCTCAATTTAATTTGAATTCACTACCAACACACCTGAAGTGCTTTGGTGGCTTGACCTAGGATTTTGGTGCGGTTCTCCCTCTAGGCAAACATCGCAATTGTTCAGCCATGCAAATGGGTGCAGGCATCTTCAGGCTGTGCAATCTCATATGCTTATGGGACTGGGTGGCTGAAGGAAGGCTCACTCACATCTGGAAGTTGCTTTTTTCCTAAGGATTGTGAGCACAAGGAGTTCAGGCATTCTTGCACAGCTCCCCACTGACCCTTGAGTTCATGTCATCAGACCCAATCTTGTTGTCTTGGCAAATATTCACACAAATAAGAGCACTCTAACAATGGGATCTTTCTTTTCGTAGCTTCCCTCTCCCTCTCCTCTTGTCCCTTGCTGCCTCCCTCTCCTACACTGGAGATAGAAAATTTGGAGACAGCAAGGATGAGATCACCGCTTCGCAAGGAGCGACAAGAAAACTGGCCGTGCAGTTTGGGGCTCTGCAGAGCCTTTTCCCAGGGAGCAGATCTGATACGATTTCCCTATCCACAACTGCACAGAGACATCAGCACTTTGGAGACGGTGCTTGCCAGCCACTCGGGTAAGACTGTAGATAAGGCCCAGAGATGAGGAGCCATCAAAACACGGATGTCTAGCACAGCCTTTGCATTCCAGCCTTTGCTATTTGTACTTAAAACACCATGAGCTTGTAAACTGTAGTTAGCAAGTCATAGAGTGGTTACCCATTCCAGGGAAAGGAGCAGTATGAGTTAGGTTGGGGATGCTGTATGGGTCCACATCAGACTTTGCTTCAGCTGTGGATATAGATATGTGGATTTATAAACAACTTTTACATTTGTATGATTCTTCAATAACAAGTGAAAACAAGTTATACTGAAGCATTGGAACTGGAGACTTCAGATTCTTATGGATTCCTGCACCAATGCTGCTTCGAAGCTTAGCTTCAGGTTACTCCCCACATACATTTGCTAGGGTGTTCCCCTTCCCAACACAGTGTTTTTATGTTAACCTGGACCATCGGGTAAAAGTCCACATCACCACACCCGAGCTCTTGCCAGCTGGCAGGCTGACCTCTCTGTGTGCTCATGGATGGGAGGGCAGACCCAAAAGAGCCAGGTGTCTCTTGCATTCATGCTATAGCTCATCCTTCAGAAGAGGTGCTGAGTGTGTGCCCCCCTCCTTCCTCCAGTCACAGTTTTCACCAGAACTGCAGGAATTTCCTGCACTGACCGTCTGGACTCAGACATGTTTTTGCAAGTGTGTGCTCTTTGTTTTCACTGAAATAGAATGAAAACAAACCAGAAGAAGGAAATCCAATAAAAAATTACGTTTGATAGACCCAGAAAAAAAATTGATTTTTTAAAAGAAAGACTACAGTTTCAAAGCCCAGATGCAGACGTTCCTTACTGTCCCACTCCCACCAAAAGTTAAAACTGAAATCAGCCAAGACCCAGTTCCTTCTATCTGTGTGGTTCATTTTCCTCTATTAAAATCGGCAACACAGGAGCCTGTTAGGGATTTTCTCAAGTGTACTGCTAATGTATAAAACTTTATCACAGTACACTTTCTAGTACACTGTTTTATGTTTTGGTTTCTAAGGCACTGGAAGGTGTTTGGACTACTTTTTATTTTATATTTTGCCTGTCATGCACACTACCTGTTTATCTGGAAATTCAATTGCTGAATAACAAGAACTCATGCCCTGTTATGGGGTGCTATGGCATTTATATCTGTTGGAGGGGCACCATCCTTTGCACAGTCATCAGAGCAAATTGTGGGCTGTTGCATATTCTAGTAAGCACCTGTATCAACTGAGGCCAAGCATTTTAATTCACTCATTTCTCTTTCTGGAAAACCTTGCACTTTGATATGTGATGCTTTTTTTCCAAAACTTTTGCATCAAGTAACATTGTACAACTGCTCCTTCACATGTTCCAGGTTTAGTTCCTTGGTCTGGCAAACAGTGTAACTCTTGATACAAACCGTAGTAAATTACCATGTTATTTAACAATTACTTACAGTGCATTCCCTGATCATTTGGTGCCTTGGGATGTTGTGCCTAATTGCAGGTTTAACAAAAATTTATTGTGGTCATTATGCCATTATGCTATGAGATTATAAAGAGCAAAAGAGAGCAAATCAGATAAAGCTGAGTGAGACTTAACTGTCTGCATGGGAATGTTAGGAACAGTGTCTCTCACCCTTGCAGGCCACAAAGATAATTTCCTGACTACTAAGTAGTAGTTGATTTAAAAAAAAAAAATCTATTAGGCAGCGACTCTTTACTCTGGGGAAATGTCTATCAGCAAAACTGATTAGAGATAAGGGTTAGCAGATGTCAAAACAGGAGACCACCAAAGAACTCACATCCTAAAGGGAATGGGGAGAGATCCAGCAAGTATTAAATGTAGGGCAGATTGCTGTGCCATGGATGGGGGGCAATCTTGCTCTCCTTTCAGGTCCAGAGAGAGTTTTGCTGGAAAAAAATTGGACTCAGTATCTTGCATGGCAGAAGTGTGTTTTCTGCAATCATTTTTCTCCATTAATTTGTATGTTCATATGTATGTTTTTTTAAATTTTTTTCCCTCTCCACAAACTCATTTTTAAACCTTATGATTGAAGGAAAATTAGAAATGCTGGGAATAACAATGAACTGTGAGAGGATGTTCTGCAGAAATTTCTTGGTTTTCCTGTAACCACAGAGGAGCTGAATTTGAATGATCTCTTTCTGTAGAAAGTGGTTCTCTGTAATGCTATTTTGTCACAGCCTTCACTTGAATTAACTCTCCAGTTGTGGGGATACACCAGGTTTAAAACAAGGCCAGTATAACTTCCATTGTAGAAAAACACCTGTGAGTTTCAGTTGTCACTGAAAGGAAGATGTGAGAGAATATAGGCTTTTAGGGGGGAATTCATGAGAACTAATAATTTTATATGTCAAACTCTTTCTGTGGGTTGACAAGAAATTTTTTATAGTATTCCACATGCGCCCTGCTCGTCCTTAACTTCATTATCAAAAAATGCCAGCATCTGCACTCACCTATCTTCTCTTGTCCTTCTCTGCCAACCAGAGAGGATACACAGCACTGTTCTGGCAGTCTTTCTTCAGAGAGATGCCCTTGTGCACTGGAATGAGGCTTCAGGCACCCTTTCCCAGCTAACCAAAGAGCCATTTCAGCATCACCACGCACGGCCTGTGTGACAGTGGTTTGGGTTGGAAGGGACTGTGCAGATCACTTAGATCCAACCCCCTCTGCCATGGGCAGGCACACCTTTCACCAGACCAGGTTCCTCAAAGCCCCGTCCAACCTGGCCTTTTGCTTTGCTTCTCCATGTAAGAGTTGAGACTTTCATGTCAGTCTTCCCATTTCTAAAGTGCTCAGGAATGCTCCACTCAGCAAGGCTCCCAGGAGACATCACCCCAGCAAAGAGCTGGCCCAGCACAGGGCTGGGCCCAGCCTCCTTTGGGCCTGTTTGAACATGCAGAGCTTTCTATTCCCTCTTAATAGGTCTGCTCATTTTCTGCCTGTGTTTCTCAGTTATCTACAGTAAATTCTACCTGGCATCTCCTGTGCGTGGGCCAGACAGGCAGGGCCAGGGCTGGAGGAAAGCCTGACAGATGCCAGGCTGCCTTTGATGAACTGACTGCACATCCTTGGTGTGCACACATCTGGATCTGCTGGGAGGTGAGCAGGGAGAAGGCTGCATCCAGGGAAAACTGGAGGCAGGGGAGCTCTAGATTAAAAAGGTGCTATGTGATAAGTTTGTTGTGGGACTAATTTGAGTCCATCATTAGAGAATGTGCTCCCCACAGTCAGCAGGGATTTCGGACGGTTTGCCTCCCTGCCTGGGTCCCTCCACTCCTCTTTGTGCCCGGCACTGAAGTAGGAATTCATTATCTGATCTGGGGGATGTTGGAGGAACTGGGAGTTGTTTGGCAGTCCTGCCCCACTCCCATGGGAGCCTCTGTCTGCTTCCCCACCAACCACACACCACTGCCTGCAGAGGGTGTGGTTCCTCTTACCCACCTGGCTTGGCATGTGCCTGCTATCCTGTTCCTCCTGGAGAGAACCTGCAAGATGTTGAGGAAAGACAGCAGTGCCACCAAGTCCTCACCAGTGGAGGTAACTGTGTATGTGCAGCCTTTTCTCTTTAGCTTCATTAGGAAAGGAGCTGGGAAAGGCCAGACAAATCCCAGGCAGAGGATCTGTGCACTATGACAGCAGCTTCAAACTTCCAACAGGAATATCAGCCTTGTTTTGCTGAAAGAAAGGCTAAATCAAACCAGTACACTATTTATCCTGAAGCACCAGTGCTAGCAGCAAATTAGGGCAGGGTGAATTACCGTGGCTGCTTTTCTCAGGTCAGCCCACGCCTAACTTCTGCAGCAGCCATGCCTGCACAGCACATATTTTGATGCTCTGAGCCATCCCAGGTCTTTTTTTGAAACTGATGACTCTGGGTTTGTTCACTTCAGTTCCTCGAGAGCTGGACCTGGGTTTCACCATGCCTTCACCAACCAAATTCCTCCATCTCATCCCATCTCCACGCTTCTGAAGAGCCACATTGCCACAAGGGAAGATGTAACCTGCCTCCACAACCTCTTGTAAGAAACTGGTTTTCAGAGCACAGGTTATCCCTGCCCCTCTGTGTCTGATGCAAACATGGGGAGAAGCTGTCCTGTCCCCAAGGCACAGCCTTGATCCTTGGCTATTTCTGGCCCTTTGGAGGAAAATGGGAATGCCAACAAAAATAGTAGGGGAAAAAAATGTGCAAGCTATATATTTTTTTTATTTCTTGATGCTTTTTCTTCACAAAACTCCAATTTAATCCTTGCTGCTGTTTGTACTAAAAGAGAAACTGATGAAAGCCACAGTAGATTTCCTTTGTTGGATAACATAATACATCATTCGAAAGGTAAGTTGCAAACAGTGGTCCTAATCTTATAACATTAACCATAACCTCTGCCACCCCTCCCTCCAAAATCCCAGCCACTTTGAAAAAAATCTATCTTCTTGTCAAATAAGTGATTTTTTTTATTGATGTTATATATCCAGCAGTGAAATGGATTTCCCTTTTTACAAGGTATGACAATTTTTGCTATGAAATATTTCCATTACAGGAAGCTTTGATTGATTTGAGAAGTGTCCTAGGTAATAGCAGGCTGATCAAGAATGAAGTCACCTGAATGTTTATGAAGAGTGCTGGTTCTAAGTGGGTTAATGCCATTTCTATTAAGGATGTATAATGTTTGGAAAAGTTGCTTCTTGTAAAGAAGTTATATCATTTTTATATCCCTCAATCTGGCAAATACTCATGTCTTTCCCTTCTTCTTCTGGGAGGAGTTGTCCATATGACCTGAAAAACTTTGGTCTTTCTTAATGACTCAAGTTGAAAGCAAACAGTAGTGGCCTCTGCCAAATATTGATCTGATTCTGGAAAGGGCTGCCCACTGTGGGCTGCTCTGAGTGGAAGCTGTACATGGTTCCAGCTGCCCTTCGGTCAGGCTGCATCTCTTCCTGTCACTTTTGTGAATCCAAAAGCAGAGATCTGCCACCAAAGTTGAACTGTGTCACTCCACTTCTCTTTCCTGTGATTTGTCCCCAACTCTTCCCTAAGCACCTACTCCTTCAGCAGTTGCTGGATAACAAATGTGTTGCTTGCTCTGACTTTTTTGTACAAGTAGAGTAAAATATGCTCTTCTGAAGAGGGAGTTTCTCTAAGGGGTGGTTTGCCCACAGACTTTACCACTGTGCTGAGTGGTGAGGTGTCCTTTCCTCACACTTGTCCTGGTTAGAGTAGCCAGGATCAGTTTGTCACTGTGTGGGTGTGTTTTCTAAACCCTCCATGCCGTTTTTCTCATGAGCTGCTCACCATGGACCATTGGCAGCAGCTGCCCAGGGCACACCCCACCCCTCAGGATACAAGATGGGTGTTTAGGAACTTCTGTGGAATAAGGAAGTTTTCCTGCCTCCACACCCACCTGAGGGGTCATGTCTGCTAATGGGCCATCAGGGATGCCAAAAATATGCCATCGTTCCCCTCACAGAGTAAATCACCCATTGTGAAAGTCTCTCCCCTGGGGGAGGGACTGGGCATTCCCATCTGAGCCCAAGCAGAGATAAGCTTGGGGTTTTGAGCCTGGGAGGGCTCTTCAGATCCAGAGGAGCAGAGCCTTGACAGGAATGAGACTGTCACCAGACTGCAGCCATCATTTTCACCAGCAGGTTTTTTCCTTTCTTCTTACTTTGAACTCAGGGGGGCCACATGGTGTTCAGCACAGGGGTTGGTGAGCTCCATTCTGCTCGTGCCCTGCTGTGCTGGGGCTGCACATCTGTTTTTGTGGCACAAATGATTTTTTTTCCTTCTGTATCAGTGTATTTTGTGACCTTTTATTAAATTGTTATTCTGACTTGCAATCCCATTTTGAGTTGGATTCATTTTCCTGCCGGTTTAACACTAAACCAGCACAGCACAGTGCCTGCTTGGTGCTGCTGGACAAGTCAGCACAAAGTCACACTCACAAAGGCACTCTGTGCAGAGTGTTGCTCATTTATAAACAGTGACTAGGTTGTCTCCTGTCTGGTGCTAGCACCAGAGACCCCTGCATGTCTGTCCCACCTTTCCCTGCATGGTTCTGCCCAGAATGAGCGACAGCGGCTTCTCCAGCACCGGTGCGATTGCCACAGGATTTTCTCCTTGTCTGTAGAAGCAAGTCCCATGCAGAGCTGTGGCAGATCTTCAGGTCCAGCCTCAAGTGTGGAATGGCAGTGCCATTTCTGAAGACTTTTCATGGGACACCCCATGGTGAACATCGTAAACCCACAGTGAGCATGATCTACGCCTGCTTTCCAAGCCAGACTCCTCTTCCCTGCTGGTTTGATTCTGTTCAGGTGCATCAGGGCCACACAGATCCTGCCACAGGGCATCCTCCTCACCTCCTCGGTGTGTGGGGGAACAGCCCTGTGCAGAGTAAGCCATGGGTGGTGGGTGTGTGCCTGTGGGCACAGCTGCACTTGGCTCTGTGCTGCCATACGGCCGTGCCATGACCACAGGCTGGAACCAGCACCAGCACAGAATCCCTGTTCTTAATTACAGCTGGTTTAGTGGAGACTACATCTTCCCTGGGAATAAATCATCAGGATCTGGGAAATGCCAGACAGGATCAATTGGGAAAGCAAAGATCGTTTTGTTGGCATTCCTACACCGTGATTTTAACTTTTAAGGTTTTTTTTTTTCTTCCTCGCTCACATAAAAAGACAGTTGGTGCAACAAAAGCACAGTTTTAGCCCCAAACGGTCCATTCTGGATTTGTATAGTACTGCATTATTTGTAAGAGAACCTGGCTTACCTCCAAATTCATACGCCAGAGGGTGAATGAGCTAAATTTAAATACTAAACTATTTCAAATGGATATTTTACATTAGCAGCAATCTCATTTCTGTTAGTTTAGTGTTTTCACATAGTTTTTCAAAGTCAAGTTAAACCTCCTGTATAAAAATGAGTGTTTCATTAATTTTTGTAAGAATTATAAGAAGCATATGTTTTTAAGCTTCATTTTGTAACGTAGTAAAGTATATTGTAGACATATTTATTTACATAAATGGCCACATTAGAAGAAATTTTCATATGGAAAAATGCAGCAATACCAAGCAATGGTTACCACAAGTTAAAAAAAAAAAACAATATGGGGTGAAAAGAAGCAGAAAAAATTAAAAAAATGAAATGAGAGGATGTGATTTTTTTCCTAAGTGCTCAAAGTGAGCACATTTCCACTCCTATCACAAAGCCAGTGGAAGCACAGCATTCTACAGGAAACTTTCATAAAGAATCACAAAAAAAAATGTCCTGTGAAAGAACAGAAAAATTTCACTTGGAAAACCAGATCTTCATCTTAAGAAAGGTGAGAAATGCTCCTTTTAATTTTGCTGTTCTGGTTCTTTTTCCTGTTCTTTTGTGTTCAGTTTTGGTTCAGATTACATTTTGTGAAATGCAGTATGCAGTGTGTATATAACATATGTAAATCAAATGCTTTCCTATAATATAGCAATAACTGAAAAGCAGACAAATATAAATATTTTGACAATATCAAAACAGGAGTTGGCACAAAATAATCAGACCTCTTCTGGTGAGAAAATTTGTGAAATATCTCAGGTGTTGCCAAAACCAGGCATTTTCCTGTAAGAAAGAAACCTTGCCAGCATTTGATCAGCTTAATGTTACCACAACAATTATTGAAAATGGTTACAGCCAATAAACTACATCAGCACATCATCCTACTAGAATCAATTCAACAGCTACTGTAAACTCTTTTTGTCGAAGGAAAATGTTGAAGAAAGCCTCAAAATGTAATTTGTTTTTACAGGCTTTCAGAGCTTAGAAACCGTAAGCCTGAACTTAATAGGAATTTGAATTACCAGCTAGAATAATTTATAGAAGATGCACTAAAGAGGTTTTATGTATATAAAAGACATATGTTTTTTTTCTCTGCTTTGACTGAAGAGCTGTTGTTTCTGGAGGCATGTGTACTTACATTTTGTGGGTAGTTTCACAGTCTAAGGTTTTCAGCAAGACGGCAGGTTTTCACATCAGGTATT
Source organism: Formicarius rufipectus (assembly GCA_013399695.1). Classification (NCBI taxonomy): domain Eukaryota; kingdom Metazoa; phylum Chordata; class Aves; order Passeriformes; family Formicariidae; genus Formicarius; species Formicarius rufipectus. The sequence goes on along the minus strand of VXAU01006175.1, from coordinate 974,124 downwards.
TATTTTGAGGAAAGCACAAGTGTTTTGTTTTTTTTCTCTGAATACTGGGAAAACATCACAAAGATTTTGCTTTCAAAAAGCCTCTATAATTGGATCTATTGCGTGTAAGACCTATTGGACCTACTACAGAACCTGAACCTGTTGTAAACCATTAAGCTGGAGCCAAAACCCAAATAAACTGGTGAGTATATAAGGAAAGCAACAAAATCAACATTGCCCCACTATCCCAGGGATTTATTTCGTCGTTAAGTAACAATCCTCTTGACTTCTCCCTGCAGAAAGTTGTGTAATGTCCTGCTCTGTGAAGGCATGCATTCCTGGAAGAGAGGAGGTCCTGAGAATGTCAAAAGCTCTTGAAAACAGGTCCAGTTTCCACTTTGCCAGACGCTATGGCAAAGATTGCTCTGAGAGCTAATTTTGGATAATGAGCAATCAGCAGGGGCAGAACATCCTGTAAGTATCTACAGCTGAACACTCTTAAACAAGATTGGGATCACCCAAAGCTTTTCTGGTGGGTGTTAATATGGTGATTAAAGTTTACAAGAGGCCCATGGTTTTATTTTTGTCTTGTCACATGCAATGGCAGGAAATCTGCTTTAATGCATCGATGTTTCTGGCCACCAACGTGCAGAATGCATGACGTGCTTGTGCAGCAATAACTGCTACATAAATTTAGTCATGGTTGTTGCACGAGTGGTATTGGGCAAAGGTACTCAAAAATATTATTTGGGTAAATCAACTTTAACTGGAACATCTGCTTTAGTCTGTCAGTGTCTTGAAGGACATGTCTTTGCAATGTGCAGATGTGTGCTCTGTCACTGTGAGACAGCTCCTCAGAGCTGGCAGTGTCTGCTGGCAGCACTGGATACTGTCACATCCTGTCATCTATTTCTGTGTACACTTTTCCCCACAAAAGTCAATCTGAGACCTCCTGCTTATATTTTTGTGTGTAAATTTTTTGGTTTTGAGTTGGACTGCAAATTTTTGGAAGGTGACCTACTCAACAAAATCTGTAGGGTTGTTTCTTCCACATTCTGCTTCTGTTCTTTCTCACCTTTGTATTTAAAAGACTGTCTTGAACAGATAGGATCCTAAGTGAGTCTTATCAAGGTCAGAGCTTGTTGCTCTGACACAGATTTGAATACAAAACTTTGTGGATATCTGATTCACAAACATCTCTGGAAGCCAAGTTTACCACCAATAGCTTGCCTGTAATTGTGGTCAAATTTCTGCTTCCTTTGTTTCATTTCCATTTTTAGAAGATGCATCCAATCTAGTTAAATCAAAAGTTAATTTAATTTAATTTACTCTAAATTTAAAAGGGTTCTGTGAACAATTTTCTTTGTTTTGTTTTGGATTATGGTTTTTGACTATTGAGCCGAAGTCTGAAAACAACTTAAGTTTCATGAGGTTGAATTTATATATTTTCATTTTTCTTGCTTAAAAACGCTTGAAACGGACTTGTTGTTGAAGTAAATACTCTTTTACTTTTTTTCCTTTTCTTTTTCAGTCAGAAGAAAATGAAATCTCATGGCAATGTTTGTTTTTGATCTCAGAATGCTTAGAATAGTCACTGTAACCAGAAGGGATGCAGGCATGCAGAGCAGTTGCCCCAGCTGCCTGGCTGAGACATATCTGGGGAAAGTTTGCTCTAGTTTGGTCCCATGGGCATGTTCCACTGTGTGTAAAGAACCTAGATTTTTGGGGAACTGGCACTCACCTACATGTGGAATAGTTTGTGAGAGGTATTTGTTTGGTACCTATCTCGTTCACCATATAACTCTCAAACAGAGAGAAAAGCAACTGTAGAAACTACTGAAATATAATCCCCCCCTTACAACAACCTATATTTTCACAGGCTGAATTTAATTCTTTTAAATGTGTTCAAGTAACAGATAGATTCCAAAGGGTGTTTTCTTTGAGAACACCTGTTGAACCTGAGAGGATAAATTCCTTGCTCACATGGCCTGGCTCTAGGCACTTGTGGGATGGCCAGCCTTGTTTAGTTTTTCACTTGCAGATTTGTGCACAATGTTTGGCATGTCCCTGTTCCCAGGGCTCCACTCCTGGCTTTCACCTGCTGGTCACTAGGCTGGGGTGTGCCATGCTTCCATATCACACCTGCCAGCTTTGTGCCGACGTCCCAGGTGTCGAGGGACATCTCGGTCGCCTGTACAGGGGCAATTGAGCTGAGCCCCACCAAGAGGTCTGTGGTGCCAAAGTGGAACCTGGGCAGCTGGTCACAGAGCATTCTGAGTTGGAAGGGTCCCACAAGGATAATCGAGTCCAGCTCTTAAGTGAGTGGCCTTTCTGGGGTTTGAATCCATGATCTTGGTGCTATTGCACCATGCTCTGAACAACTGAGCTAACCTGTCCCCTGAGTCCTGAAAACAACTATTTTTAAATGTTGTTGATTGCTAGGGCATAATAACCTTTTCTTTCTCACTCTGTTTGATCTTGAGCAATGCAATAATACTAATAAAATATTTGCCTAAATTCTTTTTACTAACATTTGTATGCATGCATAGTATAAGCAAAGGGATGACACTACATCTTTGTGGAAAGGATTCTGTGGGAAGAATTTGAAATAAGTAGGAAAACAGCAAAATGGAAATAATTTGTTATGCCTTTTGTCCCAAATTGGTTTAGAGTCATAAATATGTAGATTTTCTATATTAACAGCTGAAATTCTTTGTGTAAATGTAGACTGATGTGAGGGAGCAGAAAAACAATCAGGAGACTCAGCTTGGTAAACAGTTTCAACGGATGTTCTAGAAGAACTGCTGAGACTGGCTTTGTTCTCAGGTGTGGGCTGAATCACCAGGATGGGAACATATTCACCTGGGTGTTTGATATGCTTGGATGTGCTGTTAAGATCAGAGAGAGCAAAAACCAAAGGAGAAAAAGTTATTTGTTTGTCACAGAAAAAGAAGCAAACAGTTATGAGATGCTAGCTCAAATGCTGAACTAGCTTGATGAGTTGGTAGTAGGACTTCAGGGTAAGGGACCAAGTTCCTCCAATTTTGTGCCTTCAGTGTCAACCCACATTGTGGTTCATCTCAGTCATAAAGGCCACGTCCACTTTAAGAATATTGCAGAGGGTAATTTTTATTTGTGTTTGTCCCTTTGCTACTCTACATCAAAGATCAAACAATGATGAGGGTCTGGTTTCCAGGATGGATTTACTTTTGATTAGTTTCTGGTGTCCACGAACAGGATCTTGTGTCTACAGTGTTTGGTGTGGGTGAGATCAAGTCTCCATGTGGTGACTCTTTCAACATTGTCCCCACTGATCTCTCAGCTTGAAAGTTCCCATTGAGGTGTATAAATGCCTGGCAGGACAGAATGAAGTAGACAGAGACAGGCTCTTTTCAGTGCTGCCCAGCGACAGAACCAGAGGCAGTGGGCACACACTGAAACACAGGATGCTCTGTCAGAACATCAGAAGACACTTTTTCACAGTGAGAGTGACCTGTTACTGGCATAGGTTGACCAGGAAGGTGGTAGAGTCTCCATCCTTGGAGATATTCAAGCTGGATACAATCCTGGGCAACTTGCTCTAGGTGACCTTGTTTCAGCTGCAGGGGCAGACCTGAGCGATTCTGATTCTGTGATATGGTAATGTTTTGTACCCTGTAGCTCTCAAGTGGAATACTTGCTTAGTGTTTTCTGCTAACTTAGAGCTGAAAATTTTTTTTCTTTCTTCTTTAAGGATGTAATTGTTTCAAAATATTTCTTCTGAAGTGAAGGGGTTAAAAGACCATGCATCAGTTTAAATAGCAGGCTACATCGTTCCTTGCCATAAAAGCCTGATTTTCTAGAGGCAGTCATCTTTCAGCACCATACACAATGATTTTCAAATTCTTCTCTACTCACCTTCTTCTTTAACCTCACAGTCTGCATTTGTGTGCAGCAAAGAAAGGTAGGCAACTTGTGGATGCTGCCTCATTGCCATCTTGGTTGAGTTTCCAATTGAGTGCAGTGGTTCTTCAATGCAAAGTCCATTGGTTCCCACAACTTTAACTCCAGAGCTTAAATGCCCAAGATGTTATTCTGACCCAAAAATCTTTGACCACCACAGATTCTGGATGTATTTATCTCAAACGTCCAGAAACATCCAGAAATTTCCAGCAATTCTTGAAAAAGAAGGTTTGTTACAACTCCTAAACCTGAGAGTGTGTTTGTAACATAAAAAGCTTTGGTCTGAAGGACTCATTTAGCTCTTTATTATGAACACACTTGTGATCTGCAACCCTGAGCCATGAAGAGTGGTCATATGTTCCTGAGTCCTTGTGCGATAGCCACAAACACCGATAGTTATTAATGGTCTAGAATGGCATATAGTAAAAACATGAAAAGTGAACCCAGAGGGAAGTCAACCATTAACTTCAGAAGCAAAAAAGCTTTTGAAGTTGGAAATTTGCTAGCTATGGAAGCTTCATCAGCTCCTTATTATTTACAGTTTGCTCTCCAAATGTGATGCTGGTAAAAGGACAGAGCAGCTGGAAAGAGAGTGATTTTCTTGCCAGCTCCATGGACCTCTGATTGCAAACACATGACTGCATGGCATACAAAAGTGACAGCGTTAGCAAGAATGCTGTGCTGAAGGTATAGCACCAGTTATACAGTTTGGGGAGATGACAACACTTGCCAAGGAACTAGCAGTACAGCAAAATTTAAGAAGCCAATCTTAGTAGCTTATTTTCCACAGAAGAAAACATTACATTACATTCTTCCTTTGCTTCCTAAATTGTTTTAATATTGCAAATTAAAATAGATGATGTATGTGAGTCTGTGTATTTGCAGAGAGTGTGTGTGTACACAAATACATATATATGTGTATATGCACATGCACACACCTCCATATATTTCTATGGCACCAGTAAATACAGAAGGCTATGGTCATGCTCTCTAAACAGAGCACAGGATGTGGCCAAAACTGTTCAGTATGTGTGAA